>BCLH01000706.1:33202-60445 GCA_001602315.1 Zoysia pacifica
AGAACGGTTTATTTAGGGTGTGTAACTGATGGCAAATGTGGGTAATTTATTAGAACTCCACACCTAGATTTGTTTTGGATCTACTTGGAGTTAGAAAAAAGATGCTGCAAAAAAATGTATTGAGGCTCCACCAACTTCACCAAGTTGAGCTGCTCTACAATTTTTTAGAGTTGGGATGTTTGACTATAAGAACTTGAATATGTGGCTCTACAACTACATTGTGTGTTTTTTTTTTATTCTGGCATGTTAGGCATGTCATGGTATAATATTGTCTACTAGATTGCTATAACCTCTATTTTTCATATTTTCATTGATCAAAACCAATTTATAGGATTTTTATATGAACATGTTTGAGCATGCATTTCATTATGAACCAATCTACAAGATCAGAACAACCGCGCATTTTCAAGCATTTAAATTTGGTGAAACTTTGTGAAACTTCAGCAAAGATATTTTTTTGTGCCCACCACGTGTCATGGTACTCCTATAATCCTATTACACTTAAGTTACATCAAGATTCGTGCACCCAAGCACGAACGGCGGACACGAGCCCACGTCGTCACCCGCCCTCTGCTTCCTCGTCTATCCACTCGGCCGTTGGCAGGAACGAACAGAGCCACCCCCGCCCGGAACCGAGCAGAAGCTTCGTCATGAGGGCCGCCGCCGTCTGCCTCTTCGCTGCCGCCGTCTCCCTTCCGCTGCCCTCCACCTCCGCCCCCACCGCCACGCCATGCCCGCACAGCCGCCGGTGGCCCGCCGCGACCAGCCTCCGCTGCTCCCCTCCTCGCCGTCGCCGCCCCGCCCGGGCGCTCGACGAGCGGCTGCTCGAGGCCCCGCTGGCGGAGACTGAAGCGTTGGAGGAGTCTGGTACCGCGGTAGAGGATGCGGAAGGAGGTGCCGCGGAGATGCTGGTGGTGGACGAGGAGAGGCCGCCCGCGAAGGCGTTCGTGAAGAGCAGGCGGCAGCGGATGCAGCAGGAGGAGGACGCGGCGGCGGGGAGCGACCGGTTCAAGCTCATCAACGGCAAAGAGGTAGCTGCCTTTGCTCTGTAACGGATACTTGAGGAGCAGGCTGTCTTAATTGAGTCAAGTAACCAGTAGGGCTTTGCCCTCCTGTTCTTTTTTTTTTAAAAAAACATAGAACTTCGATAGCCTGCAATCGCCAAATCCACCGGGCTCTTAATTCCTCTTGGATGCAAAAAAAAAGATTATTTTTTAATCGTTCTTTGGATACTGGAGGTAAACAATTCTGTTGCGTGTCAGTTCCAGCTTTCTGACTTCTGAAACTGTTTATCTGCAGATATTCCAAGAGAAGGCATATTTAGTTGGGGTTGAGTGCAAGAAGAAAGGTGGAAATCTCTTTGGCATAGAGGAATCCCTCAAGGAGCTGGAGCAGCTAGCTGATACTGCCGGGCTAGTGGTCGTCAGCTCAACCTATCAGAAGTAAGCTTCTCTTTGCCAAGATCATTTCTACTGAGCTAGGATTATGCCATTGGACCAGTTTATTTTACCCTCTGACATACGAAATGCTATTGTTACTTTACAAATGTGTGATGAATACCGCCAGATTTTCATCACTACTTTAAATGCAATCTCATTAGTTCGCCTTCTCAAATTTCTGTGTTGTTATCTTATCTAAGACTATGGCATGGCTTGCTCATTACAGAATCAGTTGTCCTCATGCCTTTGTTTTCCATTAGGCTTTCTAACCCAAATCCAAGGACATACATTGGTCCGGGCAAGGTTTCTGAAATCAGGACTGCAATTCAAGCCCTTGATGTCGAGACTGTAATTTTTGATGATGAGCTATCCCCTGGGTAAGATTCTCACCTGTTATTCTGCTACAAGGTTTCAACATTGCTGCTGAATTTGCCATAGCTACCGCACTAAAATTATGCATGTGTCTGACGTAGTAGTGGAACTAATTTAAGATCTTAACCTTCTGAGGATTATTAAGTTAAATATAAATGTCACATTTTAATGCCCGTCCTCCTTATTACATAGAACCAGCCGGCATTGCCTATAAAAGTGGTTATTGCCAAACTTCTTATCATATATCTACGTCTGTTGCCCTGATGGACCTATTTCTGCTCGAATTGCTGTGTTATGAATACGAAAGGTTATTAATGGTAATCAATCTTTATCTTTTAACATTTTTCCCTTAACTTATAAGTGTGAAAAATTTGATGTGGATAGTTATCTAAAGATTTGTATTTGTTGTTTTATGTACTATCTAATTGTTACCTTATGATATTTTTGTTAAATTGGTAGCAAATATTTTACATTCTGATTTCAGACAACTGCGTAACTTAGAGAAGTCATTTGGTGGGAGTGTCCGAGTCTGTGACCGTCCTGCTCTTATTCTGGATATTTTTAATCAAAGAGCAGCAACACATGAAGCTGCTTTGCAGGTAAACAAATAAATAAATGCATCTTCTTTGCTTTACAGAACACATCTTCTACACAACAAATCATTTACTTGATAATTTAATGTTTCTTGTTCCTTTAGCATCTCACACATCTGCATCTGGATAAATATGAATTTGTGGTTCATTTCTGATATAGTACACTGTGTAATCACCTCTAATAGCTTTGAGCCAAGCAGTTGTAAATTGTTATCTAAATTACCACAGTATTTTTTATTGCTATGGTACATCATTTTCCTTTGGTGAAAAATTTAAATATTACACATTCGATTGTGTCAAATAAGAATATTATAAATCGAAGTTCTCAAGGTTATTGTCTTGGTTTTGGTTCCTAATATAAAAAGGTAAGCAGTTTTTTTTGTCACAAATCTTAAATTGGTCTGCATATTTTATCTTTGTTTTAGGTCACCTTGGCACAGATGGAATATCAACTTCCTAGGTTGACAAAGTTGTGGACTCACCTTGAACGTCAGGCAGGAGGGCAAGTTAAGGGTATGGGTGAGAAGCAAATTGAAGTTGACAAGCGCATCTTGAGAACTCAAGTAATATCCTGATCTGGCAGTAAACTGGGGCACTTGTTTTGCTATTTGCACATTGACCATCGGGCACTTGTTTTGCTATTTACACATTGGCCATTGGGCACTTGTTCTGTATGGAGATATTTGCATACCTTTCTATATTATATCATGATCCTTTTATTAATTCTTTTAGAAAATTTGTATATTTTCCTCTCTTTTATATTGCTGAGCGTCTACCGATTATGTTTTCGGAAATTGATGATTCACATCCTAGATGTCACCGACAGATAAGTGCGTTGAAGAAAGAATTGGAGTCTGTCCGAAAACATAGAAAGTTGTATCGCAACCGTCGTCAGTCAGTTCCTATTCCTGTTGTTTCTCTGGTAAGAACATGGATATTTTCTTGAGAATTGCGTAATCATTTTCCATAAGTTATTGATTGATTCATTATTTTTCAGGTAGGATACACAAATGCTGGAAAAAGTACACTCTTAAACCGCTTAACTGGAGCTGATGTGCTGGCAGAAGATAAGCTATTTGCCACATTAGATCCAACTACAAGGAGAGTATTGGTACGTTAACCAGTAAATTCTCATGTCCAGTCATCAATGTATATATAGGTTTTCATATGGGTTGCATTAGCTGGACACAGAAAACATCTATCTTTGCCATCATTTGTGTGCCTTTGAAAAGGAGAAGATGGTTCTGCATGAAAACCATCCAGAATATATCTTCATGCCATGCTATAACACAATATCGCTGTTCATTCCTTTGCAGATGAAGAATGGTACTGAATTTCTTCTAACTGATACCGTCGGATTCATTCAGAAGTTACCCACCATGCTGGTGTGTAGAACCAGAGCACATTGCTCACATATTTTTCTCTCGAACTTTCAGGAGAGCTGTGTATCATTGCATTAGTAGAAGTCATCTTGTGTACATATATTAGTTTGTAGAATTGCAGCATGCTTTTTTATATCTTTTAGGTATGCAAACTGTTAAAGATCAATGATTTATACCTGTACAGGTGGCGGCATTTAGAGCAACACTGGAGGAGATAGCAGAATCATCAGTTATAGTTCATCTTGTGGATATCAGGCAAGGAACTGACACAATAGACACTACCTTTATTTTAAATTCAACTCAATGCTTCTGGACGGTCTTAATATTTTGTCATGTGTCTTCCAGCCACCCGTTAGCTCAACAACAAATAGATGCTGTCGACAAAGTATTGAAGGAGCTGGATATAGAGTCAATCCCCAAATTAGTTGTGTGGAATAAGGTGCATTTGCTCACTCAGTGTCATGTTCTTTGCTTTCAATCTGAATCATCATTATTCGTTCAAGAATTTGGGATAACAGTGCAAGGGTGGCATAATTATACGTTCTGATTCATATAATGCTTTGTTGATTACAATACTACTACTGCAATTTTTAACTGAGCAAAAATTGCATTTCCAACTAGATTGACAATACCGACGAACCATTGAGAGTGAAAAGGGAAGCAGAGAAACAAGGGATAATCTGCATATCAGCCATGAATGGTGATGGCCTGGAAGAATTCTGTAATGCAATTCAGGCAAAGTTGAAGGTTCATGTCTTCTCCTTTAGCAAAGGACTTATTTCAGATACCTTTTTTCAGTATGTGGCGCCTCTCAACTTAAATGGAACATGGCTTGAATGAAACCTGGGTATTTGTCTTCTACAGGACTCACTTGTGCCTATAGAAGCTTTTGTTCCATATGACAAAGGGGATCTCCTAAACGACATACATAAGGTTGGAATGGTTGAAAAAACGGTGAGTTTCCTGTTTGATCTTTATAAGACAATTTTCTTTTACTTGTGGTATTCTGAAAACATTAAACACTTGTTATGAAATTTTATGCCTTGCTACTATGTTCTGAGTTTAAAATTCTATGAGTTGCAATCTATATCGTCATATGCGTCAGTTAATGCTGGTTACTAATGAGATGTGGTAAAGCACATGTGATTACCTGATAAACTTCTGTTGAAAATTAGTAAAACTCGCACCTCAATTCTTGTTTAAGACTAACAACTGCCCGTCCACAATCTAATGCAGGAGTACAAGGAAAATGGGACATTTGTAAAAGCGCATGTACCTCTGCCTCTTGCAAGGCTTCTCACGCCTCTACGGCAGCAGGTGGCAGCAGCTCTTTGATGCACACTTCCTTCCCAATACAACAAATTGTTCCTACATAGTTGCCCATGTTGTACAGAATTAAGTGAATAGATTATCTTCATTGATTTTTGATCTGCGTAGAGCATCAACAAGTGTGCGTTGAATAGATAGCTGTATATATCCAGGAATACTGTAAATATTTTCAGCAGAATTAGACCTTTTCCTTTTTGAGAATCGTTGTGATTCTACCAGTGCCACATACTCCCTCCGTCCTCAAGTCTCTCTCTGTCTTTAATTATTTGTTATCTTAAGAGTTCACAAGTTTTTTTTTACTTATTATTTTTGTTTTTCAATCCATCTTTCAATATATTTTTATCTTTATTTTTCTCTTCTTCGTATTTATTGCATCTCATTTTTTTCACATTTAAAACAACAAATAAATAGGGGCGAAGGGATTAATTTGCTATCAATGCTTCAGATAGAGGGAACAAATAAAAATTGGTAACTCTGCATTTCTTGCATCATTGGTTCACCTGGTTTCCGCCTGTTATGCAAACGTTGGTCGCGTTTAATGGACTGAACCAAACTTCGTGGTGCGGAGCCGATGCAAACTAAGGTTAAGATAGCTAAGGTTATCTAATGTTTCGGTGCTACAAAATTTTTTTTCCAGGCAGAGGTGCTTGTCGGCATGAGTCACCCACGGGTCATCCGGCTCCCCGGCCGGCTGAACGACGAGACGGCTCGACACGATGCAACTCGATTCGCGTCGCGTCGCCCCAGCCATCATCGCTGCGTGTCCACGCCGCCAGCCCCGAGGCCGCGCCCCCGCTTCCATGTAGGAGTACCCCCTGCCCTGCCCTGCTTCCGGCGTCCATTCCATCCATCCGCCTGTCGTCTCGCCACCGTTCTCCTCTCCTCGTCGCATGCACGACGAAGCCGCGCGCCGGCCGGCTACAAATACCGGTGCACGCTGCCCGCTGCAGATGGCAGCGACGCGCAGTGGTCCGGCTGGCTGGCTGGCTTCGGCGTCGGGGCGTCATGGCGGCGTCACGCGCAGAGCGGCGCATCGGCCGGCGCGCGGCTGGCCGGCAGCAGCTTTTGGTGGGATGACGGACCTGATGCCGCTGCTCGCCGCGGTGCGACGTCACGCGGCCGCAGCCTTCTTGTTTTTGTTGTCCGTCTCCGCTCCAGGCAGTGATCAAGCCCCTCCGCGCCGGCCCCTCTTCCAGCAGGCTCCCATGGCTACTCCAACAGTTATTGGAGTCCTAGTCGTACAAGCATATTCTCCGTTCCAGCAGTAGCAGGTACTAGTACACGGAGACTAAATCTAACGGAGACAGCAGCAACGGCAGCGCCCACAGGGGGCCTGCGCCGTCCGCCCGTCGGTCGCTCTCTCTCTCTCTCTCCGAACTGAACCTCCTGTGTTTGAACACCACACCTGCAGTTTTCGAAAGCATCGGCCGCTGCTAGTCTGGAAGACTGGAACTTGGTTTGGTTGTACTGAAAAATCACGCCATCGTCACCGTTGGCACAGCACGGAGTACATTTCCATCGATTCTTCTTCTTGTTTGCATCCACGCATGAACACAGACGAACACCGGCACAACGTCAGTCGTCAGACAATGCATGCAGAAGACGCGGTCTTCGATGCAATCTTCATCGCCTGCGCCGTACCGGATCTCCACTCCAGTTCTCCGAATCCCTTCCCCCACCCAATGTTTGGTGATTGCACGCGCCCTTTTCCCAGAACACAGTCACGCACAACGTCTTTTCTTCTTCCTCGACAAGACGGCTTGCGTTTCGTCAAGCCTTAACTGTATCCCAGTCCCGCCCGACGGTCACGGGAACAAAATTTACCGCGCCCGTTTGAGTTTTAAACCGTGGAGTACAGCGCGGTAGAAACTGGAAACTCGAGAGTGACCTGGGATTATCTATAAGTAGCCCTGGATGGCATTATGCCCTCTATCCTCTACGGCTGCTGCTGATTGTTTCTCGTTGCCTTCCGGTTTTACACACGGCGGTTCTTCTTCGTCGTCGTGCATTTGCCCAGTCACCCCCCCATGGGCCGCCGGTCTTTCTCGTGCCTGCCGGCGGCGGCCGCCGTGTGCTGCTGCTGCCTCGCGTTGCTGGTCGCGCGCCCCGTGCACGGCGGGCGTTCCGGTACCGCCATGAAAAAACCCTTATAGAGTCCTTTCAACTTTTGTCACCCCCCTTCATGTGTCTGCCAAAAACCTTTCTATCTTCCTTCGCCATGCTCTCCGTCTCTCCGATGTTGGCATATCGGTTCTACAGTATTTCTAATGCTTGTCCTGGCCTTAATTCTGTTTCAGGTCTGCTGCTCGGTGGAGCTGCCGGCGGCAGCAGGGTTTCTCATCACCGGCTCCTCCCAGCGGCCAGGCCGCGGTTGCATGTCACGGAGGTAGTTTGCAGCGTCCGTCGTCTATGGTGTCAATTTTGCATGGCTTTGTTTCTCCTGGCCGTTTAGCTGGCTTGTGAGCTAACCGTTTCTGGCGGCGCAGGAGGAGGAGCATGAGCCGCGCGGCGTCACGGCGAAGACGAAGGCGAGGTCGTCGTCGGCGCCGGAGGCGGGGCGGTTGAGAACGGAACTCCGGTCGGTGCCGGGGGGCCCGGACCCGATGCACCACCACGGCGGCAGCCCGCGGCGGCCGGAGCAGGAGCGCGCTTCCCCGTGAGGCCGTACGTGACCCGGCCAGGGTTCTGCAGTCTGCAGAGGGGGACGATGGGTTGCTGATTTGCCGGCGTCTCGCATGCAACTACTAGCATCCTTCGATTTGGGAGGCTGCGTGTAACAGTTACTCCACTAGTTACTACTACTGCTACTACTACGATTATGTGGCCATTTTGGATAGTACAAATGTCTTTGTGCAATGTTATTACGGGCCCTCCACTAGGTGCACCTGTCATCACTATTCAGAGATGTATCCAACGCCAGAACAGCGGGCTTAATTTGCCGAAAATTGGTATGGCCAAAACAACGCTAGCACTTAAAAGTTTTCACTTCACGAAATGAGCCACCAATAACTTGCAAATTATTTGCATTGTACAGAACCCGAAAAATTAAACAATGCTGCAAAATACGGCTACAGCAGTGTTACATGGAGTACTGAACGTTAACACTTGTTCACGACGAGTTACTAGCCAAAAAACAATGATAGATCATGATGCTATCCAAAGTATTTCAGAGTGCAGTGAGTCGCATGCAGCATATGGCTATACGCTGATCCGGTTCCATCGATCAGGGAGAACACAGAGCGTGGTTGACTTAGCATCCACAGTGCAAGAAAAATAGTCATTATACATTAAATGAACCAGATATATTCAATGTGAGAATGGTCTATATGATATTTAATGTAAAAGTCATCTATATAGATACAGCCGGGTCACAAAAAAATAAACAAATACAATAACTGTGCACTAATATTAAAAAACTGCTGGCCGTTGGAGCCGTTGGTGCCGACCGTTGCTTCATAGAGCTGTTGTTGAAGTTACAGACAACGGTCTCTCTTCTTTTGACTGGGCTTTTCTATAAATAGGAGTACCAATATTATTTATATTTCTCATCCCCACTCTTCAGATTACCTGTCACATAAATTCAACCATTGTCAAGCCCACATATAATAGATCCCTCCAATAAAAATTTCATAAACTTACTCAATCAGGCCTCTAACTACAAATCAGCTATATATCCAAGCCAGAGCTCCTCTCCACAACATTTTCCTACAAATTTCCCTCGGTCTCAATTCTCAATTCCTAACACCACCTTTTCTTCATAATTTCTACCCTTTTGGTCCTCTAGACAACTACCAAGGTATCCACCCAAGCTTTCAAGGTTTACAAGGGCATTTGATCAATTCATCAAATCATGTGTTTAGAGGTGTAGTGAACTCACCATTTGTACAACAGCATGGAGCCTCTATTGGTGGTGGTGGTAACTTTTATTCACATGGTTAGAGTCATCTGTTTCTTGTCCTGTAGCACAATAAAACAAGCAGTCAGTTAATATCGAAGACTCAAGTGGCAACAGTGAAGAAGAAAGTGAGAGAAGAGCCCCTCGTGTGAATTGGACTAAAGATGAGAATTTAAGGCTTGCTCATTTTTGGTTGAACCACTATGTTGACTCTATCAAGGGTATCGATCAAAAGAGAAATTATTATTGGAAGGCTGTAGCATCTGAGTTTAACAGCACTAAACCTATAAATGCGCATACAAGGACAATCAAGCAACTGAAGACACATTGGAGTGGTGTTAAAAAAAGATGTTTCAAAATTTTGTGGAATTTTTTCTCGAGTTAAAAGCACCTATGTTAATGGTTAATCTGATGACATGATCATGGATAAAGCCTGTGCATGGTACAAAAAGGAGAACCGAGACAAACCTTTCACCTTGTAGTATTTGTGGAGAGAACTAAAGGATGAGCCAAAATAGCGAAGGATTGCTAAAACAGAGGAAGAAAATAGCAACAAGAGGACAAAGATTTCAGAATCAGGAGCATACACTTCTTCTTTCAACCAAGAAACTGAAACAGAATCAAGCCGCAAAGAGAAGCGCCCTGAGGGGCAGAAGAAAGCAAAAGGGAGACAGAAGAGTAAAGAGAAATCAGTACAAACATCTCCATTGGGAAAGAATATAACATGAGTTACTATCTAACAAATAGCATTTATCCAGAGTGGGTAGCATTTGTGAAAACAATCCCTAGACCTGTCACTCAAAAACATATGTTTGCTGAACATTAAGAAGGAGCAAGAAAAGATGTGGAACGAGCTTTTGGAGTTCTGCAAAAACGTTGAGTCATCATACGTCACCCAGCACGTCTTTAGGAACAAGAAGAACTTGCTGCTATTATGTATGTCTGTATCATTCTACATAATATGATAGTGGAAGACGAAAGAGACACATATGGAATATCTGATGAGAACATATATGAGCAAGGGCCATCTCCAGTACAAATAGCAAGACTTGCTTATGGCCCGGTTAGTGGATTTACAGATGTCCTAGAGAAGGACATGGAAATTCGTGATAGATCTACCCATCGACGTCTCAAGGAAGATTTGATAGAGCATATATGGCACAAATTTGGCCCTACTCAATAAGTTTAATGTTTATTAGTTTACAGTATCAGTGTATGTCGTAGTATTTTATCGATTTATTTCAAAGCACTTATGTTTTGTAACTGAGATTCATAAGTTATTTATGGAGTACCTGATTGCGTGCTTGAAGCCATACACGACCACAACGACCGTTCAGCTTGTCGGTCGCAGCACTGCAGCAAGTGCTCGCCTCCCATGGCACTGGCGCTGGGTTCCTAGGACCTCGTCAACTGGCACCACCGCCCTCTAGGACTCGACCTCCGCGACGATGGCACTCTACTGCTCGTTCCTGCCCGCATGGAGCCAGCGCCATGGCCACCCCCTCGCTCCAGATCTGAACCCATAGAACTAAGAAAAGGTGAGCTAAATCACGAGATTAGAAGCGTTAGGGTGTAGATCGGGGCAGAAATCACCGGATTGTATCGCCAGCAGTTGGATTACTCCAAAATCGAATGCGGCAGACTGCAGTGATGCGATGGAAATGGAGAATTTCTCTCACGAGAAGGAAGTCACGGGTGGTGAGAGAGAAATATTTTTTTTACTAGTGAGTCAAAGAAAAGGACTGTGCGATGGACACGCATTGTAGAAGCTGGCCTTTGTTGTTGCCCTCGGTAGTGGGGCCCACCTCTAAGGACCAAGTGGTTCACATACAATGGGCTTGCTCTTAGGCAACCACAATGTATGAAAAAACTAGTCTTTATACAATAAATAAGGTACCAATAGCCATTGTGAAAAATTCAATACAAAATCCACCCATAGCTATATAGACCAGCCATAAGCAAATTTAAAATATACTAGAAAATCTGCGCGGCAATTGCCGCATTTTTTTATGTATGTTTTTTATTGTGCACCCCTAGTTGAAGCAGTATATTTTAAATTTATTATTTAACAAATAGAAGTATAATTACTTTGACATAGATAACAAAGTTCCATAAACATATACTCCGGTCTCAAAAAAAAGTTGTCGACATGGTCTTCAAAGCATAAGTGTTATCTTTGTTATCTATAAAATATTTAATAAAAAGTAGCATCGGTACACTTTTAAGAAAGTATTTTTAAAACAAATTATTTCTAATTTTATAACTTAATAACTTTTAAATTATTTTTAATTTATATTGGCAATGTTTGATTAAAACATTGCGTCCAAACCTATTATTTTTTTAGACCGGAGTTGTAAGCGAAAAAAAATTAAATCTTAGTTCTCATAGTAATCAATGAGTATTTTTAGGAGATAAAAGAATTTAAGTTATCTAAATATATATTTTCATAATTTATAAAGTCTTTAATTGTAGCATATACTTGCAAAAGAATTATCTATGAAGGATCTATGTATAAGATTTTGGATGGTGAAAAGATCGGGCACATATTTTTTGTTTTATTAAGGACCTAAATGCAAAACTATCTATGATTTTTGAATCCAAAAACTATTCAGGATTGGTGAAAGGACAGAGTTGTATTTTATTTTTGGTTTTATAAAGGGTCTAAAAGCAAGAGCTATAGAGGTATATCTAACTCTTTATGCATTAGAGGATTGATCTGACGATTTAGAATTTATTGATGATGTGATTTCAGATATTAAAGAGAATTCAAAGATTTTAATATATAAAGATTTTTTTATTATTTCACTATTCATGCAAAGTACTGTGACAGGACAGCGTGTGGTTCTGGAAAAAGCTAGGGCGATGATATGACCATTCATGGCTGCTCCCGTCGAGTAGAAGCACGCTCCTACGTTGACCAGGGCAATTTTTTTTCTCTTTTTTAATATCCACCGTTAGATTTTAATCCGACGATTAATATTTTTTTAAAATGACGTGGATCATTATCTATGAAAAAGAATGTGACAGTACAGCGTGTGGACTTGAAAAGGCTAGGGTGATGGTACAACCGTTTATATTTGCTTCCGTCGAGTAGAAGCAGCTCTTACATTGACTAGAAAAAGAATTTTTTTTTTCTTCATATCTACTGTTAAATTTTAATTCAACGGTTAATATTTTTTACGGTAATGTAGTGTAACGAGGGTTAAGACAACGTAAGATTTTCCAATTCCCCTCGTACACAAAGAATTGCCGTTGGTTGCTGATCTTTATTTTAATTAATTGTGGGACCCACAATGATGTCTTTATAGATATTACCATTGTGTATTTTGGCCATAGCTATTATTACCTGCAATGGGGCCCACCTATAAAGACCACACGATCCTTATACAATGTGGTTGCTGCCTCTCCCGTCCTGTTTGCATGGTCCATAATCTCGCCGTGCTATCAGAAAAAGCTACCAAAGAGAATAAATATTTCTTTCATGCTCAGCTCAACTGATGAGTTGTTGGAAACAAGCAATCGTAATCTGTGTACCATACCAGGGCAGATCAGATAACTAAGCACCGTCTACTGAGAACACACAATCCCACACCGAGCGAGCGTCGATTGCTCAGAGTTTCAGGAACCCATTCAGAAACTCATGCAGGAGACTGAACCGGAAAGCTGGATAGCACAAAGTTCAGGCCGGACATTACCAACTAAGGAAATGTCAAACACCAAAGTACTTAGATCTTGATCTTGCGTAGGTTGACATTTCTCAAGTGTTTATGTATTGGTGTTCGTGCATTGTCAAATATTTTTCAGTTTATACGGGTAGCTATTATTTCAGGTGCAAGATATGTATGTGCATCTAAAAGTGTTAACAAGCATCGTCCTTTTAAATATTTCCACCATAATTGATATAGCCTGACTGAAATGACTTGACTTCTTTACATGATCAATCTACTAGTAGATAACTGACGTATATGTTTGTTACTTCCTCTATACCATTTTATTTTATTTTATTTGACGTTTTGAGCTGGGCATACAGATTAAGGCCAAAGCCTTTGGCCTTTGTCTCAGTTACTAGTATCCTGCCATGTGCTAGATTCGAGCAAGGCGAGAGTTTGGGAGCGGAGGCAAGAAGCGTAAGAAATCCCAGTGGCGTAAGTTTCAAGGGTCCTTTGTCTAGAAACCTGAAAAAGTTAGGTAATTTGATAAAAACGCGCGAAGGATGTCATTTACTTAAATTGGTATAGAGAGAGTATCTACCACTGGAGCTAATCTTCTAGTACGTCCGGGAGCCGTAAACCAAACGGCGTGATTGTTATTCGATCACATTAACGTATGCAAACAAACAAAAAGAGAATTAAACAGTTTCACCGCTGATCACTCTGTGATCCATTCACAATTAGCGTTGACGTTGCTGTGCCCGTAACCAAATACTAGTTCTTCCAACTTCAAACCATAGTTGTAGATATCGATACCATCGACGCGTTCACGTGAATGAATCGTCATTTATCTTTTAGAAAACTTTGTTCGAGCAAACTTACCGACATTGCCAGTCGTGATGACTTTGTGTCCTAGATAGGTTTACCACATGAGAGATAAAGCGCGTGGTGGTTCATACGCACATGGGCGAAGCTGCATGTTGTCGTCGGTGTTAGTCAGGAAGTACACCATCTGGTTTTAAATTAGAGGAAATTCTTTATTTATCCTTAAAATAATGACCACTTGTTGACTTTTTCGTTTTGAACTTCAGACGGAACTTGATTTTTGTTTTTTTTCCTTCCGTTAGTTTGAAGCTTAAGTAAGATGAAAAATGACCATTTTGTCTCTTATCTAAAATACACTAATATAATTTTTTGTTTACATGCATATTAATCTAAGTGTACAATATTTTTAACATAAAAATATGAAATAAAAAATGACAGGATTATCAAAATTGCTATCCCAATCACCATAAAGTTATGATTTTATGTTCAAAATAGTGTGTAATTACATTAATACACATATAAACAAAAATTGTCTTTTAGATGAAGGGTAAAATGGTCATTTTACAGCTTACTTAACACCGTTAGTTTGGCCAAGAAAGGAATCAAAATCAAATTCGGACCTTAGAAGTAAATCAAAACAAAAAGGGTCGAAACTGTCATTATTTTAAGGCCAAATAAAGAAATTTTTTTAAATTATTGACACTATCACCATCAACTTTAACTGTTCGTTTTATTTAAAAAATTTATTTCAATGTGTAAAATTATTAGTTGTGATTTAACTTCTACTAATGATAAATCAAATAATAACAAATTTTTATATATTTGAACAAATTTTTTGAATAAGACGGATGGTCAAAGTTAATGTTAAAAGTCAACGGTATCAATAATTTAAAACCAAACCAGATGGAGTACTACTTCCGTTCCAAAATAATATAGGGTGTATTTGTTTCAGTTGGCTGCGGCTGCTTGTTTGTAAAGTGAAAAACTAGTTTGATTTTCAGCCGCAGCCAAAAGTCGCAGCCCCAGCCTAGGCAAACTTGAATAGGCGTATAAGCATTTTTTGTTTAATCAAAGTCCAATTTTTTTAATTTTAATTAATAATATCTAAAAAATTACATACTTTTTAATAAAAAAATATTGGTTATAAAACTTTATTTCATGATGAATTAAAAAATATAAACTTAATATGATAAAATATTATTAATTTTTTATTATTAATAATTAAAGTGATAAAAGTTTGACTTCGACTAAATTTAAAAATACTTATATTTTGAAACAAAGGGAGTAGCACCGACCACAACTCAATAAAAATCAAGAAGAATATTGGAGTGCAATACCTTTCGGCGTTCTCCTCTTTCTTCATGCATGCACCACGTACGATCTCACATGGGAATTTTAGTCAACGTTGGTTCAAAGCCTCAAAGGAGTATTATTTGGATGCTATATTATTTTTATCCAATCCCTACACTATCCTCATTCTTCAAACGAGGCCTTACTGAGCTCGCTTCCACGGTCTGAATTGTTCACCAGTACTAGTAGTAGTATCATTTTTAGGAAATGCTAATATCAAAAGATCACGTACTCTTTTTTTATCTGATGAGACAATTTAGCTGAAAAGCTTCTTTTTTTTTTATCTGATGAGACAATTTAGCTGAAAAGCTCTAGACTTGACACATGTGGTGTACATTGTCAAGTGCAGAGACAACCCATGTGAACGCGTTAGGACTAAGTATACATCCCAAGGAGATTTAAAAAAAAAAAGTACATCCGAAGGCAAAACTTATTTTTATCTAAATTGACTAAAATACCCCTAAATTCTACACGTGGTGAATTTTCTAGAAAAAGCTTTCTCCCAGCCATAGACTATGTTGCTTATAATTCAAACGCCTGCAGTTTAGTGGTTTAAGAAGTGTGTAATGTCAAGTATTTGTAAAAAAACAAAGTAGTAAAAAATAAGAAGTATTTACAAATGGAGGTTGATACGCATCGTCGTCCCTCCCCTTCCCACGGCGTTTCCCCACGGCTATATACCCGCGGAGCGGTTGCAAAGGGTGATCCCTTACCGACCGCAGCCGCGCGCCACCTATAGCGTTGTGGAGGATTCTTGCCGCCTTCGGAACACCAAGGTCAGGTTCTCCGCTCTCTCCGCTGGCGTCGAAGCCATTTCTTCGTTTCAGACTTTCAGTGCGCCATAGAAGCAGAACTGCTGCTGGGATTTGTTCCTTAATCTCATTCAGCTAGCTAGTAGTTCTGGCCACTTATATAGTTATATATCCTGCAAATGTTTATCTTCTTCACTCACTTGTAACACTTCGTGTTTTACATAAAGAATCGAATTTGTTCGAATTCAAAATTTTGAAACCGGGCTAAAAAACAATTAAAACCTCTCAAGTAATTTTCAAATTCGAATTCAAAATTCAAAATGCAAGTTCAAACTTTTACAATGAAAGGTTGTGAAAAAAAATTCTGAAAGGTTTGCAAAGATTTGAATTTAAGATATTTTGTAAAAAATTTATTTAAAGTTTAAAAGGGCCTAAATAATATTTTCTTGCGAGATAATTATTTGTTTCTTGATTTTTTTATAAAATATATTTAAAATTTTAATTTGAAAATGTTTATAAATAATTGAAATTTAGAAATTTTTTTGAAGTTTTATATAAAGGTTTAAAGGCCCAAACGAATTATTTAAATTTATTTATCCCAAAATGATTTCCTGATTTGTAAATTTTATAGAATAAAAATTATTTGTAATTTTAACTTGGGCCCAAAATAAAAGTTGCACCTTTCGAAAAGTTCTACCGCCCTGAAAAGTTTCAAAATTTTTGGAGCTTAGAAACTATAGATTTCGTGCCATTTTCAGACAGCAGTTCAGAAAAGAGAAAAATCCGAAAATGGAATATCCCCACGGGCCCCACCCGTCAGTGCCTCCTTCTACCTCCAGCGTTGGGAGCACGCAGCCCTGCTCCTATTACCAGCCACGCGCCCAAATAGAGGTTGATACAGCAGTACTGGTACTCATCGTCGTCCCTCCCCTTCCCACGGAGTTTCGCCACCTATAGCGTTGTGGAGGATTCTTGCCGCCTTGGGAACACCAAGGTCTGGTTCCCCGCTCTCTCCGCTGGCGTCGAAGCCATTTCTTCTTCGTTTCAGACTTTCAGTGCGCCATAGAAGCAGAACTGCTGCTGGGATTTGTCTCTTAATCTCATTCAGCTAGCTAGTAGTTCTGGCCACTTATATAGTTATATATCCTGCAAATGTTTATCTTCTTTACTCGCCCTTGATTTCCTCGGCTATGTAACATTTCATTTCTGGCGTGACTCTGCACAGAGGCAAATTATAAATAACTCTTGTAAAATATTACTATTAAATTGGTGGCTCTTTCTGACAATATTTGGTTCTTTTCTTTGACCTGCTGTGCTGATCCTTCTCCAGTCCTATTTTGGGATCGATTGAGAGCGAGGATGGGATCTCGTATAGTCACATGTCTACATAGAACCAGATCTCATGTCTTAGTATTGAAACTCTATAATCTCATCATTTACAGATAGTATGGTCGTCTGTATGCCGGATAGTAAATGGTTTCAGTTCTTATCTATGTGCTCCTCTGTTTTTTTTTTAATGATGTCGATTGGCTAGTGTAAATTTACGCTCTCTCTGGTTTTAAAATATTGACACCGTTAATTTATAATATTAATTTTGACCATTCGTTTTATTAAAAAAAATTGTTCAAATGCGTAAAATTTTGTTATTATTTGATTTATCATTAGTAAAATTTAAATTATGATTAATAATTTTATACATTTAAATATTTTTTTAATAAAATAAATAGTTAAAATTAATATTAGAAGTCAATGTCAATATTTTAAAACCGAAGAAAGTACTGACCAACTCGAGTACATCATTTAAAAAATGGATGGAACTTTGTGCGACTCGTGGAGGGGTTAAGTCAGAGACTTGCCACTCTATAAGCTTTGTGCTGTTCTGTTTTTTTTAGCTTAATACCTGCTGAGTTTTCTATTGATGGCACTTTTTCTTTGAGAAGATTTTCTATTGATGGCATTAGGACAACTTTTTGTAAACCTTATCCCTGTTTCATTTGCAGTCCAGCTACTGGGTCGACTGGCTGACTAGTTCATCCACTTCATCGCCAGAAGGAGCAACGACAATGGACAGAGGTCTCCTACAAGCTGCCACACAAGCTGTTCCAATACCACTTGAGAAGTTGGCGTTACATGCCCCCGACTTTCTCCATCAACGAACTCCACACGGGAGCACCTGCCTCCACATAGCTTCCGCCCACGGCCACCAGCGATTCTGCGAGGAGGTCGGGGACCGGGATCCAACACTGCTCGCCGCCGTCAACGCCGACGACGAGACGCCGCTGCTCAACGCCGTGACAAGCGGCCATGACGCTCTGGCTTCCTTCCTACTCCGGCGGTGCTGTGAGCACGGGCTAACCGAGGCTGTCCTGAAGCAGGACAAGCACTTGTGCAACGCGCTGCACCATGCCGTCGGTCGAGGCTACACGAAGCTCGCCCTTGACCTGATCGCGGCCGAGCCTGCGCTGTCGCGCGCGGTGAACATCCACGGCGAGTCGCCCATGTTCATCGCCGTGATGAGGGATTTGACAGAGGTCGTGGAGAAGCTGTTGGAGATAACTGATTCCGCTCATTGCGGAGCCTACGGAAGCAGCGCCATGCATGCTGCTGTTAGAAGGGGTAATAAAGGTCAGGACTTTCTGCCTCATGACTATATATGAACATATACCAAAGAGTATAATTCTCTCTTTTTTTTCTTTGCGATAGGAGTATAGTTCTTTTTAAGTGCACTGATATTAGAATCGTGAAAATATAATATTACTGAATCGAGGCAGTATGCCACTGAGTATTTACCAGTACTCCACAACTATCAGTTTACCTGATCACTAAATAGTATTTAATTCGATCTTGATTTGTTTTCAGATATCACTAAAAGAATTATTGAGAGCCGCCCTGGATTGGCCACAGAAGCAGCAGTTTTTGAGACAAGCTCTCATGCTACCAAAAACTCAAGCTCTCATGCTACCAAAAACAATGCAAACGTTAAGGTTAAAAAGATCACTCCAGTGCGGCAGGCCGTACAATGGAACAGGGTCGATGTGCTGAGAGTGCTGCTGGAACACGACCGGTCCTTAGGGTATGAGATCTGTGCACATGGTGACCCTCTTCTTGTCACCGCCGCCTTTGCCGGCCATGTCGGTGTTGCTCAAGAGATTCTTAGACATTGTCCAGACGCTCCCTACAGCAAGGCAGATGGCTGGACGTATCTTCACCAGGCTGTATGGAGCGATCAGAGGGAGTTCGTTGAGTTCATCCTGGGCTCACAGCAGCTGAGGAATAAGCTCGTGAATATGAGAAATAATAAAGGGAAAACCGCTCTGCATTATGCAGTCCAGAAGTGCAATCCGTTAATGGTTTCAGCTCTGCTGTCCCACAAAGAAGTAGACTTCACCATGTTCGACAAAGAACATAAAACAGCAATTTGGAAATTATTTGAAGCTGGCAATCACGCCAAGACTTTAAACTGGGTACGTTCATATGTTCTTTGTAAGTTGGCATGTAGAAACACATAAGTCACCCCAATTTTTTTTCTTACGCAGAATGAAGTCATCATTCTTATGATGGAAGCTGATCCCAAAGATGCAATGTCCATTTCTAATATTTCTAAGGCAGTCAAGAAAGAAGTAACCAATACTTCAAGGGAAAATGTCAGATCACTTACTGAGACATACACAACCAACACTTCATTGGTGGCCATCCTTATGGCAACAATAACATTTGCTGCAGCTTTCACCTTGCCTGGGGGATACAGCAACGACAGAGGAAGTGAGGGGCTTCCCATCATGGCAAGGAAGTTAGCATTTCAGGCATTCATAATTTCTGATACCTTAGCAATGTGCTCCTCGCTCGCTGTCGCCTTCATATGCATCATAGCGAAGTGGGAGGATCTTGAGTTCTTGCTTTACTATAGGTCCTTCACAAAGAAGCTTATGTGGCTCGCATACATAGCAACGGCCATTGCATTTGCAACGGGGTTGTATACAGTTTTGGCCCCTCGTCTCCTTTGGTTGGCTGTTGCAGTTTGCGTTCTATCAATTTTACTGCCCGTTCTTACTAAAGTGCTAGGTGAATGGCCTGTCTTGAAGCTCAAGGTTCGGGTGGTCGTCTTGAATCTCAGGAGGAGCCTAATAGGTTCAGCTTCTTTGGGCCCAAATTCTATATCTGATTTCCTTGATATGGTCTGATCGCATTAGTTATACCCAGCCAATCTTTGTATTCATTCTCTTTAAAAGGTACTGTAGTTTGCATATGTTCTTTGACAGATACACCTTAAATTAGTGTGCTATATAAATAATGAACTTGATTTGACATTGATTCTATGGTCAATGACTCCATTCTTGTTTGATGTGTTCCATGTTTTTTTTCTAATTTGTGGGTGGGGATTACGTATGGAGCTTCACGGTTCTTTTTAAGTGACTGCTGAATTATAGATCGGCTATGGCCGGACCAATTATGGTCTTCCAGATCTTAAAACAAATTCTTACCAGTTGGCATGAACTAAACAAAGATACAAACTGATGCAAAAAGTTGGTACAAAGCGATATTATCATGGTGGGAAAAAGCATAGTAATATCAAATGTAGATGGACTACTTTTTTAAAAAAAATCGTCTAAGCCTTGTAATACAAATCTCACGCAACAACGTACATACAGTGATGATGGCACAACGAATTTGGTTTCCTTATCCCATCCTCTTCCTGGTGAATTTTCATTGGATTTGAGTTGTATGTGGATTCAACACGATACAAGATACTCCGTAATATTCAATAAATAATCACCACGTTGTGGAAGTACACATGGAAATAGACATGGAAGGAGAGAAGCTGCATGGGAGAAAGCGGACCATGATGCCCAGGATCTCCGGCTGAACGTCAGCCCACGACGACGCGTCCAATCCTGGACCGCATTCCGTCGAATATATTGCCTGTGAAAGACACCTTCAGAATGATAATTTTGTGATAATTTAGTCAAAGTATATATAATTTTGTGATAATTTTGGTTAAAATATGTGTGAATTACTCTTTGGAAATGTACCTCGTGAATGCAAAGCGAAACGCGGCTACGGAACATTTTTTTTTTTTTGAAAAGGAGAAGAATTCTTTGGCTTTTATAGAAAGCCAACAAAAGGTCTTACATGAACTAAGACAAACGAAGGACAACCATCAACCAAGCACCCCTGCCCCTGACGGATTGTCAAAAACCAGAATAGTTCAAAAAGCTACTCACCTGTTTGGAGCAGCCGCAAACATCAAGTGATCACAGGGTTTGAATAAAGAGACTCAACCCAAACAAACACCAGAACAGCATCTAGCAAAAGCTAAGGGCCTATTTGAATTTTAGAATCTAGATTTTGGATTTTTGGATTTTAGAATCTGGATTTTGAGATTCTAAAATCTTTACTGTTTGGTTCATGAGATTTTAGCTGAATTCTTAAATTCTATAATTCAAATTTTAAAAATTCAAAATCTTAATTGTTTAGATTACGTGATTTTATCATTTTAGGTATATTAATTTGTATTATGATATAAAATTTTGAGTAAATCTATGAAATTTTATAGGATTTTATAATTTTTTAAAAACTCACCTATTTAGAACACTATCTGATTTTTTTTTATCCGGATTCTTAGAATTAAACTGGATTCAAACAAGACCTAAATCACAGAACAGACCAAAATCCTAGAGAAGTTCTAGCGAGCAGTCCAAACCGCCCCTTGAGATTAGTGTCGCCTGAGGGAGCATCTTCAGAGTCGTCATCATCCTCTCAATGAGCAAGGTCATTGCCCCCTTGTCCGCATCTTTCAGCAGCACCGTTCATCTCTGTAGAAAGGACGAAACAAATCATCAGAGGGATTGAGGGAGCATCTTCAGAGTCGTCGTCATCCTCTCAATGAGCAAGGTCATTGCCCCCTTGTCCGCATCTTTCAGCAGCACCATTCCTCTCTGTAGAAAGGACGAAACAAATCATCAGAGGGATTGGGATATTTCTTTTCAATTGACATCTTATTCCTAGTGAGCCACATCGTCCGAGGAATTCCTGCAAAAAATAACAATCCAACCGTTTTTGAAATGGCAAATTTATATATGTAAGGATCACACCAAAACTCTCCCACAGAACCAGGATAAACATTCCAGCCAAAGGCATCTCTAATCATACACCATGTAAAAATGTCTAATGGACAAATAAATAACACATGGTCTGCGGTTTCCACTTCGCCACATAGAGTGCACCGATCACTACAAAGCCTCCCACTTTAGACTGACTTAAGAGTAGCTCCAGTGGGAAGTCTATCAAAGTGCATTTGCCACATAAATATTTTTACTTTTAATGGAGGTTTCCCTGCCCAAATCTGTTTTAAGGCCCAAGGCCCACGGTGAAACGCCTAAGATGCTTATAAAGAGAGTGGGTGGAGAAAATCTTGGTTTTATCTAATGCCCATTGAACAGAATCACTCTGGTCATCTAAACAGATATCTCGCATCCACTGGAAGAGAAGGTTCCATTCTTCTCTCTCAACATTTTCTAATTGCCTACGAAACCGAGGTTGTCATTGCCTTTTCAACATAACATTCAGACACCTTTACTATAGGGTCATTGCAAATCCTATACAGATGAGGAAAGATTAAGTTGAGGGGCACCGTGCCCACCCAAACATCAGTTCAGAAACATATGAATCTTCTATCATGAACCTCGTAAATCGCCCTCCAATTTAAAATGTTTTTAACCTTTTGAAGTCCCTGCCAAAACTGTGAGCCAAAGCCTACGGAAAATTCTAGAGGGCCGGGATATGCCACCGCGATCACGAAGACGTAAACTGACGCGTCCCGACCTCCGCCCCTGCCTCATCCGCGGAGGCGCTGAGCTGTGCCTCTCCCTCCACAAAATAAAATCCCACCTGTCGTCCCCATTGTTTTTGTCCTGTCTTCTCTTCTCCTTCAAGAACGCCATGGAAAATTCTTGCGTGCTCGCAGTGACTTCTCCTCCCCCATCTTGTTACGAATCGCGACGCTTAACCGCGTAGGTCCAAGCTCGAACCCGGAAGCGTCGCTCTGCGGCTGCCCTTGCGTTTGTCAGTGAGCCAGGTAGGTGTCCAATCCCATACGTACCCACATGGCCATGACTGCGCCGTGGTCGTCGTCCTGCTGCGCCCGCGCCACGACGAGCGCTCCGCACGTGGTGGTTCGGGCTGCGGGCGTTAGATGCCGGAGGCTGCAGTGGGCCGCTGGTGGTGGCAGCGGGAGGAGCTGGAGGCAGCAGGGGAGGAGGAAGAGGCAGCATGTGTCCATCTCCGCCACGGCCGCGCCGCCGCCGCCCGTGAGCTACGCTGAAACAACCGACGGAGCAGGAGCAGGAGCAGGACCAGGCACCGGCGACGTGGCCTCGCTCAAGATCAAGCTGCTGGTGAGTTGAGCGAGTAAACTATCAGCCCCTGTTTTTCTTGTTCGTTTAGATGACGGATTCGTTGGTTTGGGCGCAGAGCGCGGTGTCCGGGCTGAACCGCGGCCTGGCGGCGAGCCAGGAGGACCTGGACCGCGCGGACGCGGCGGCGCGGGAGCTCGAGGCGGCGGCGGGCGGGCCGGTCGACCTCACTCGGGACCTCGACAGGCTGCAGGGGCGGTGGCGGCTGCTGTACAGCAGCGCGTTCTCGTCGCGGACGCTCGGCGGCAGCCGCCCCGGCCCGCCGACCGGGCGCCTGCTCCCCATCACGCTCGGGCAGGTGTTCCAGCGGATCGACGTCGTCAGCAGGGACTTCGACAACATCGTCGAGCTCGAGCTCGGCGCGCCCTGGCCGCTCCCGCCGGTCGAGGCCACCGCCACGCTCGCGCACAAGTTTGAGGTCGTCGGTGAGTGACTGAGGCTTGCTCATCTGCCCCCCTTCTCCGTCGCGCCGTTCGATGTTCGTGTGTACTGACTCTGGCACGTATGTTTGGGATGGATGGATGATGGTGACTCAGGGACCTCGGTGATCAAGATCACGTTCGATAAGACGACGGTGAAGACGACGGGGAACCTGTCGCAGCTGCCGCCGCTGGAGGTGCCCCGCATCCCCGACAACCTCCGGCCGCCGTCCAACACCGGGAGCGGCGAGTTCGAGGTGACCTACCTGGACGAGGACACCCGTATCACCCGCGGCGATAGGGGCGAGCTCAGGGTCTTCGTCATCGCGTGAGCTCTGAACACGATCCAGAACACGACCACAATCTTGTAATACTAGTAAGGTTTCGCCGATTCCTTCGTCTCCGTGCTGTTCGTTCTTTCTGTTATCCCATCCTGTGATGATGCTGTAAAATTTGAGAGTGGAATTGAAGTGTCTAGAGTGAATGAGGAACAAGGCGATGATTGCTTCCATGATCTTGTGCAAAATCCGAAAGAAACCACGGTTTTAAAATCAAAACATTCTCTGATTGTTCTGTTTGTGGTTGAAAGATACCACGAACCCATAAGTTTCATTCTCTGCACCCGTTTCTTTGAATGCAAAACAGAGAAAAAGGAATGTTTACATACTCCGTATTTTTCTTACGAATAAAAAATAAGGGGCATTCCGAGAATCGAATTCGGGACCTCTCGCACCCAAAGCGAGAATCATACCACGAGACTAAATGCCCTGTTCGATGCTATTCTCCTGTCTATTTTTCTTGTTGCACTAATGCCGCAATGGAAAATATATACTACTAGCAGTTTTATTGACAAGAAGAAAATAATATAGTTGATCATTTAAGTCAGCTTCGTTCAAACTGGTGGAATCGTACTTCACATAAAAACTGGATGAAGATATCATACTTGAAGATGTCATACACCAATTAAGCATTTTGATTTTCCTACACTTACTGTAGTTCACTTGAAAAATATGGACATAATTTTTTCCATGTTCGTCAATTTCTTTCTCAATCAGCTATAATCTTGAAACGTAGGTTGATACAATTTCATCATCCAATCAACATATACAACACTTACCCAACCATAAAAGTCTCCAAAAGATGTAAACACTGAGGCCTGTTTGGAATAGAGGAATGAAAAATGCAGGAAATAAAAAAAAAAAGGAAGAACGAGTAAAATATAAAGATAAAAAAAACTGAGAAAATCACAGGAATACAGTAAAACCCTCTTTTAGAAAGGTGAGTCTTATGTCACCTGTACCAATCTTTGAATCGGTAGTCGGTACGCACGTTAATAACAAAGTAATATTATTACACATATGAGTCCAAAGTACTATACGCCTTCGAAAAGGTTTAACAAACATAACTTATATTGCAACCAACAAATCGACGCAACAACTTTTATTTCAAACTTCACACCTACTCGACGACTACTAGCAAACCACAAGTAACACTCGAGCGAAGGGCAAAACTTTTAATCTTCATAGTCGACATCATCCTCATCATTTTCGTTCTCTGAACAACAACAACAAGGGATATTGTGAGTACAAAAATACTCAGCAAACCCTAACGACAAAGAGAGGTAAGGTATGCGAAAGGCGGAACAAGAAAAGGCTTGAGGTTTGAGTTTTACGGAAAACAAGTTTTTATGCCAAAGCTTCCTAAAGGGAAAAGTTCTTATAAAGGATGGAAAATAGTTTTTCAATCTTTTAGTAGGGTGGATCCGAGAAAGGTTTTCACTCCTTCCAGCAGTTCTCAAATTTGCATCTATGCAGGCCCTCGACACACAGCCAACACATTCCAAAACATGGGCGTTTACGCCCACTCACACACCAAGGACAGCATAGAAAACTAATCGCATAGTAGTCGAGCAATAGCATGCCAATACCGTGACAATGGCTTATCCGAAAGGATTTTACACTTTGCAGAGGTTGTACACTTAACCCACAGGTTATGCTCCTCTTGATCAATAGAGTTGCATAACATTTACCCCACAACTACATAGGTTTCTACAGATTTCACCCAAGATATACATAGGAGCCATCCGTCGGGGTATCACCCTCTCGATGACGCGACAGTACATTTTCAGAGCCGGATCGTGAAGATTTACCACAGTCACGTATTTTTTTGGTCCTCTACTGCACCGGGTATTACCAAACCGGGTACTGCATCAAGAGCTAGGCAGCGAGTTATCTCACGTCCTTCTCCTGTCCTTTTATGTCCTACCGACCTCCTAATGGTTTGATGTGGAATACCTACATAGCAAAGATAAGTCCCTCTCATTTGTCGGGTTCTGTAGTTGCACGAAAATTGCTAAATCGAGCGCTAACAAACCGGTTCCTATATGGCAGGGGTGACGGACTCGTCCACGGCAGGTGGACCAAACTGAAGAATATACATCTATCAACATCACCTCTTGTGAGCCCCACCCCACGACCAGAATCATACCTCTTCACCTAGCTCCAGTTGCACTAATCCCATCTCTTTTTATTTACACACACCACCAAACATCGCTTTAACTCGTTTCGCAAATGTATTGTGTATGGTGTGGCGATGACTAGCATCGCAAGGGGGAAAGCCCTAAGCATTCTATTTATAAGGCAACTTTTCGCTCTTTAAAAGTATTTAAAGACAGAAAACATATGGTTAACAAGGGTGTGTCGCTAATGGCTAACAAGGTGGTAATTTACATTAACTACAGCAAGTAGCTGGCATTAATATAAATACCTAGTAGCAAGTGGGTATAAATCTACACAACGTTTTAACACAATTTATAAAATGAAAGCAAGCATTGGGCTCTATGGCTGCGGTAATAAAACATGGGTTCAATATAGTATAAAGGGGTGTTAGGACCTCCCTTCAGCGGCGTCTTCAGGCTCTTCTTCGTACTCGGGCTCCTTGGGCTCTTCTTCAGCTACAAGCAACAATCATAATAAGACCACTAAAAGAAAAGCTACAAAACTACAAATAAAACAAACACCAAACATAAACATAGAGTTTGGATAGCCTAGGATGGTAGGGCTCGTGCTAACGGTTCTAATGGTAGGGTGGTGGTTGTGATCAGAGCTAAAACGTGATGGCAAAGTGGACGACAAAATGGTTGTGATGGACTGTGGAAAAAGTTGTGTGGACACAAGGTTCGGCCCGTGTCCACGACCCCTAGACACACGAGTGTCCAGAATCGAGGATTTTCTTTGTGGACACGTGAACTGTGACGGGTCCTGTGGATTCGTGGACACGTGAACTATGACGGGTCTTGTGAATTCATGGACACGTGAACTGTAACAGGTTCTGTGGATTCGTGGACACATGAACAATGACGGGTCCTATGGATTCGTGGACACGTGAAACTGTGATGTGTCCGTGGACACGTGAAAACTGTGACATGCCCGTGGACACGTGAAACCGTGACTGTGGACACGGGTTTGTGACCGTGTCCAAGGTGGACAGGAGACCGTGTTCGTGTCCGAGGACACAAGACCGGTGTCGAACTCGACGTGAACGTGAGTGTGCGGGTGCATGCGGCCGTCTTGCAGTGTCACGCGGACCACTGGTCAGGGACCAGGGCTGCGTTCACTGCTCGGCGTGTGAGCGGGCCTGGGCACGCTCTGGACGCTCCGGACGAGCTCTAGCGCGTTCCGACGCGTTTCAGACGCGCGTCGACGTGCTTTGTCCTGCGCGTGTGTGAGGGGTACGGCCAAAGGCCGGGTGCGTGTGTGAGCAAGGCGATCCTCGGTGTGCCTAGGTGTGATGGTGGTGGCGCGGCCCTCTCCATGACCGGCGGCG
>BCLH01000706.1:80811-97058 GCA_001602315.1 Zoysia pacifica
TCGCCGCGGCCGCCACCGCCGGCCTGGGTCCACGACGTCACTATAAATAACCCCTCGGCCTCACCCCTTCTCTTCCCCCACACGCCTCCTCGCAAACCCAAACCGCTCCGCCGACCGGCGTCACGTCCCACCGGCGCCGCGGCGTTTCCTCAAACACCTTGCGCGCGCGCCCCGGTCCGATGGGTGGCGCCGACGCCGACATCCGCGCGGCCGCCAGGGAGATTCTGCAGCTGGACGACGACGGCAAAAGTGACGAGGCGCTCGCCCGCGCGGATGCGCTCGCTGCCGCGCACCCGGAGTCCGCGATCGCGCACCGCCTCGTCGGGGACCTGCACTACGCGGCCGCCGTCGACGTCGACGACGGGAGCGACAGCCAGGAGGCCAAGAAGCTGGCCTTGCGCGAGCACCTGAGCGCCGCCCGCGACGCGCTCATGACGGCCCGCCGCCTCGCCCCCGACTGCGTCGACGTCGCCGGCGCGCTCGGGGACGTGTTCCGCGCGTCTAAGATGTACAACCTCGCGAAGACCGAGTTCCTCCGCGCGCAGCGCCTTCTCTGCCCCTCCGACCCGGCCGAGAACAACGCCGCCTACAGCATGTACGAGGAGGAGGGGGCGACCACCGCTGCCGAGAGGGTGAAGGATGCCAGGGAGCGCGCCCGCGTGACGTGCTCGCGCATGATGGTCGAGGAGCTCGTCCCACTCGCGGTCAAGGGCGTGCTGGAAACCGCCAGGCAGTACGGCGCCGCGGAGGGGCGCATGCAGGGGAAGCGCCTCGCCGAGGGCTTCCCGAACGTGGCGCGCGCGCAGTACCTCAAAGCCTACATGGACCTGGAGTTCGTGCGCGGCCTCGACGCGTCCATTGACAGGAGGGCGTTCCTGCGACGGATCGTGACCATGGCCGAGCGCGCGGCGCAGATCTTCCCCATGTCCCTCGTGATCGCCTCCTTCCACGCGAGGCTTCTCGTCGTCCTGGGCGATTACGACGCCGCCGAGAACGTGTGCCGCCGTGCTCTCGCCTTGAAGGAGCCCGATGACCCGCAGCAGGATTGCATTCCGCCTGGATCCGTCAGCGGGGAGGACCGCGACGCGAGGCTGTTGTCGCTGGCCTCCGAGTTTCACGAGGTGCTCGAAAGGATCAAGAAGCTGGCCAACGATTACTGGAGGTCCATGAGCAGAGAGAGGCAGGAGGCCTTCCTGACCGTGAGGCTCGATGCGCTACAGGATGAATACAGCAAGATTGATTGGTCGTCTTCCATCACCATGTCTGATGTGCAGAGCTTTGTGAAGGAGAAAGGGTCTTGGTGGTTCTGGATTTGCCCCGTTTGTAATAGGAAGAAGTTTTTGGACCCCGGATCGCTATTGGCACACATGTGCAGCAAGCACCCGAGGGTAGTCTTGCCGCGGCTGCAGTCAGTTGTGGATCCAAAGTTCAGCGAGAAAGTATTGGAGCGTGATGGTTCTCTGGATGGGGTATCTCTTTCTCAAGATTCAGACCAGAAAGATGTGGTCACGTTTGACAGGAGGAGCGAATCATTCAAATGGTTGTTTTATGCACCTTATGCTGGACTTGCAGCAAGGCCACTTCCAAAGGTTCTAGAATTTAAGCGCCAGAAGGGAATTACGCTTCTTGAGAGCATTAAGGAGAAAATGAAGACTCTGCCTGCTGATAAATCTGCTACTGAGGTTTGATTATTTCTCTATCCGGCATTACTTTCAATTGATGCGTTATTGCTTTGGTAGTTGTAACCGAGACTGGTGTTATTGCATTGTAGTTTGCTGAGGCTGTTCCTGAAATCAATGACTTATGGCGGGACTTTCTCAAAACTTCTGTCCTGAATTATCGAGCATTCATCCTGTCACTTGCAAGACCATTCCTATGGGTTCGTTATCAATGCATCTGCTTGTTAATGTTCCGTTGTAAGCTGTTTGCTGATATTGTGGTACTGGTAACCATCTCTGCAGAAAGAAATGAAGAAATTCATTTCCGAAGACCAGAGAGCAGCTACTAAGTTTATCAGTACTGCTGATATTGATGCAGTATTCACTAAGAAGGATAGCACAGATAAGGCCCTGAAGGTCACTGAGAGTCATGAAGAAAGGTAACAGTGTTCTGTTTTTATTCTGTTTAATTACTTCCTAGCTGCCTTGTAAGGTCACCTCAATGCCTATCCTTATCCAGTTTTAATTGTTATATTTTGTTTATATGTCTATTATTTTGACAATGCCACAACTTTTACATGAACAAACAATGTTATCCTTCAGCTTTGCTTGTTGCAGCATTTATAAAGATGGAATACTGTTCAGATCCCCAAGTTAAATAAATGGAAAAGTTTGAATTCGGCATTATATTCATATATTTTCAATTGTACCTTGTCTGGACACATTGCAGTTAACTTTAAACCGATTTTCATTTTGCTATCGTAATATGGACTCCTCTGCTTATGTCAGCATATAAAATTTTTGACGGTGGAACTGATTCAAAATTGTGTATTCTAATCATTCAGCATCATTATAAATAATTAAACCCACGATTAAAGAAAATGAGAAATTGGAAATATCCACATGTAGCTAAGTTTAAATTCTTAGAAGCAAGGTTCACCAGGCTGTGTCTGATATCTAACAGATGAGCTGAACTGAAATATTACTCTCTTTTCTTTTTCAGATTTTTAGCAGAAGAAAAATCAGGGAACATTATTTTTATCTCTGATGCTACTGTCTATTTTTACTGTTCTTCATAATATGTTTGCAAAATGGTTCTTCACAGTTAAATTTGACCTTCCAAAGCCACATAAATCGCAGTTAAACATGCGCTCACTAATTTGGTACATCATCAGAGAACATCAGGTTCTGCCACAAACGTGCTGCTGGTTTCATATATACCTAGCTGTTTCCTATATTAATTGCAAAACTCCCGTATATCAAATAGGAAAATCCCCTTTTGTACTAGTATCATTTTATCACCTGGTGAGCTTGGAAGTTTTTTTTTTTTTTATTGTTGCAGTGAGGTTCATGCCACGGTAAATGACACAGCATCGTCTGATGCACCAATCAACGTGACTGAAAGCGTGAGTGACCTAGATACAGAAATGAAGAGCTTGCAGATTGATCCGGATTCTCACATCTTGATCGAACCCCTGAGGCGAGCTCAAGTGACCCAAAAGTGAATCCGAGTTCTGATAGCTCGGTTGCAACCCTTGAGGTGAGCTCAAGTGACCCAAATGGCGAAGAGGTCTGAGATACCTGTCCTCGATAGCAAAAGAGAAACAGTGCTTGTTAGTAGCTCTTAGGTACAGTCTTGTAGGTTGTAGTTCAAATGGCACAAGGATCTGCAGAGTATGATTCGAATGGAACAGGAAGTACAGTCTATATCGAAAAGAACTTATAGTAGAAACATTAGGCAGTTTATGTTCCGTCCAGCAAATGTTAGATTGAGGTCAGAACTGCTTTTTAATCCAATTTTGGTCACCGAAAATCTGATGCTTTGTTTATGTTGTGTCCGGTCGCTTATTCCTACTATAAAAAAAAAAGGAAATTTATCTTATAAGACACCCGGTTTAAAAATCTTGATCTGTAGGACATTTTTTTTTGTCAATAGGACACTAGGCGGTGTTCTACAGACAAGAATTTTCAAATCCGGTGTCTTGTAGACAAATATAAAAAAAACAAAGGCTTGAAAATGGCATGTGTTTATCTGTCTAGTAACTTTGTCTAGGATAAAAATTGGCTTGGATAGCCTTTTCGTTCGGAGCTGCAAAGGTGCTAGACAGACCAACACATGCCATCTATTATAAAGTTTGACTATCCAAACCATTATAGCACATGCCATCTAGTATTATGAAACTATAGTTCATGGTAAATCTAGTATTAAGCATCATAATTTTTTTTATTATAATGGCTAAAGTTAAATGAGTCTGAATTTGATCAAAACTAAAAATGGTAATATTTGACCACGGATGGAGTACGTCTCTTTCAACATTTATGTCTGCATTTCCCACCAAACAGTGTTAGGACTCTACCTTGATCCAAATATAGCTGGGAGAATTTTAGTTTCGCATAATTTGGTATTGTGCATTAGACACAGGTGATGGATTTACAGGTGAAACTCCCACATAACATCAGCAAGGCTTCAGATACGAATTCAGGTTTTTACTTTTCTCAGATGCGAAGCATATAGATATTTTGCCTGATGTTCAGCATATTCAATTATCTGGTCTTCAAAATCTCAGAAACATCAAGCACACGTTACAATCTTCAACCATCATGACTCCTGCGACCATGATACGCTTGCTGCCACGGAATTTAGCCAATAGATGAAAGAAAGATCCGCCTAGTAGCAAATAACAGCATTCAACGTCGCAAAAGCATAATTCACAACTATCAAAAAGGCTCAAGACCCCTCAAAACGCATCCGGTAATTAACACGGAGTGGACAGGATCCAACACATGAGATAAATGGCCTACTACAGCAATTCAAATTCCTTTCACAAAACTTCCATTCAGTAAAAGAAGCCCAGTACTTTGCCACCAACGTTCTTCCTGCGAGCTTCCTCATGGTCCATGATGCCAGCAGAGGTAGTCAGGACGATGTACCCAAACTGAACAATCAGACAACAAAAAATATATAAATTATAGGACATAATTGGCAACTGCAGAATGGAGAGTTTCAAACATGTTTCTGTCGTGAAAACATTAGAATGGTGAAGATACAGACCTGACGGGATGGAAGCAGCCTGGCAGTCCAGCCCTCAATCTCCTTCACGCCAACATCGAAGCGAGGGCTGATCACCCCACACTTGTTGAGCCTGCCGTTCAATTCGACCACAATCTTACCAGCTCTGTGGTCATCAACATACTCAAACTCGCCAATGTAGCCTATCATAAAAAACAACAATCACTAATCCACACTAGGTAGCAGTGCAAACAGATTTGCAAATGAATGGAAGCTAACCGTGGCGCTGCATGACGATAAGGAACTTGATGATCACTTTTGATGAGGGGCGGATCATGACCTGCCTCTTCCCCCGCTTCTCTGCGTTGTACATGCTCTTCAATGCATCGTTAAGGACGCTGACCCTCACCATCCTTGCTTAACCTACAGTACAACAAGTTTGTCAGACAACGACACATTACAAGCTAAAAAGGATTACATTGATGCAAATAAAAATTAAACATGTTGGGAAACAGTGGCCATGTGCATACAAGTATAGCATGGCAGGGAGGGGCAAACGAAGACAACTATCACAGATAAAGCAGACTGAAGTATCAAACGCATAAAAATCTCAACACTAAACTGCTATAGTGACCCACCAGACTATGAATTATGATGTTTTGCACCGCAGAAGTTCACAAACTAAATACTTCCAAACAAGTTCACAGGTGATGCGCCAAGTCTACGAAAGTCTCTACATTTACGTAGCAGTAAAAGGACAGACCGACAAGAACCAGATCCGTAGTATAAACCTTCCAAACAAGTTCACAGTTCCAAAGCAAACATCGAAATCAAATGCTCCTGGCTAATACGCGAGATTTCAACTGCATATAAGCTGCCCGTCCGTCCAAGCAACGGTTCCATGGACGGCAAAACGAAACCGAAGCCACAGACAACAACCTTACGCAGCTCAGCGGCGGCACCGGGCTCTCCTCGAGGAACAAACACAGACGCCTGGCCTACCCCGATAAGCTAAACGGCAGGGCGACAAAAATCGTGGGAACTACAACGGATGAGGAATTACCTCGAGTCTCGTCGCCGCCTCTCGGCCTGAGTGGACGAGCTGGGTCGCGCCGCCGGGGGAGGAGAGGGGAGGGGAGCTTGAACCCTAGGAAGGCGCCGCCGGGAGAGGAGAGGGGATCTATCGGTAGAGGAGGGCGAGGCAATTATAACGGCTCGGCGATACGGATGGGCCTCGGCTGTGGCGGCCCCGCAAGAGATGGCTCTGTGGGCCGGTATAGGCTGGTGACTGACTCGTGGGCTGTGTGACGAGTCACGAGTGGAATGACTGGTGGGCTGAGATGAAGTACTTCCTGGGCCAGCCCCATCCTGGGGTGTGAAATTGAAAGTGGAGATTTTCGCAATGATTAGTTGACAGTTGGATCTCTACTCTACTACTTGAAAAAGCACAGTAGGTCTATCCGGCAAAACGTCACAAAAGCGAGGTTACACTACCAGCACACAATAAAATACATCTAAAGTTATTTATTTTTATAAATTCGACGGATTAAATCTCTCTCTAAACACTCTTTACAAATCTAACGGTTAACCTCTTCTGAATCTCTTCTTTTATAGGCTCACAAAAACAATTGTTGTTAAGATTTTGGGTCCACAAAAACTATTATTTATTAAAAAAATGCGAGCATTTTGTTACCTCGCTCGATCACAACAAAAATCAATGTATCGTGGAAGTTGTTATCAGATGTAACCGGACCATCGTTCTGTAACCGAATAATATCAACGGATCAAAATCTTGAGGATGAACAAATCGACGCGTGCATTCCAATCTTCATGGCACTCGTGTTGTCCTACATTTATTTACCAAATTTTTAATTTTTTCTCTACGTATCTGACACGCTATTTGATTATAAATTTCATATATGGTTGGAATAGAAAAATATTAGTCAATCAAATCCTTATAGTGAGTATTTTTTTTAATATTTTTATGCATAATATTAAAATAAGTATGTTCATATGATCATGATACATATTGATACATGTGCAAGATGCGAATATACTCAGTATTAAATTTCTGAACAATTATTGAAGTACTAAAATAATAGCTGTAAAGAAAATATATCTATATTTGTTCAGAAATTTCTAAAGCGCATCAAGTTTTAAATATAATGTATGTAAATTTTAATCTTTTATGGTGATAAATAATGAGAAATTTCTAATTTTAATTTTAATATATTATTTTTTTAATTTAATATTTTGTCTTTGCACTAGTTCTATAAAATGATGATGGTTCGCTCTAAACCCCTAGTGCTCTCTTACCTTTAAAATTATTACCACCAGCACCGCAACAATTTAAACTAACCGCGACAATAATTTTTTTAGGATGGAGAGAGCACATACTAACATATGGTGCCTGACAGCAACTGATAAAAAATTTCACTCCAATTGGATGCATTTAAAAGTACTTTTTAGCAGTTGACGGTGAGTGGCGCTGATAGTAAAGCGTGGTTTAGCGTCGCTTTCTCCTCCCCAGTTTCTCTAGAAAAGGAAATTTGACAGGAACACATATCATTTTTAAAAGAAGACACGATCAATTCAAAAGAGCAGAAGACAGGGACAAGCATGATCCGTTTTATCGTCACTTCAGCGGTCAATTGATGAGGGTAAGGGGGGTGTCAGCGAGAAAGATGCCTGCCATCCAACCACGCGGCATGGAGTTTTTGGTCCCGTTTGAATCCAGTCGGATTCTACGAATCTGGATAAAAAAATCTGATAGTGTTTTAGGTGAGTTTTTAAAAGATTATAAAATTTTATAGATTTAAATTTTATATCATAATAAAAATTAAGATTTCAAATTTTTAAAATTTAAATTATAGAATTCAAAAATCTAACTAAAATCTCATGAACCAAACGGTAGAAATTTTAGAATTTTAAAATCCAGATTTTACAATCTAAAAATCTAAAATCTGAATTCTATAATTCAAACAGGGCCTTTATCGCTTCTTCGTCTGTGTTCTGCGCCGGCCTGAAAACCATTGCATGAATGCAACAAAGAAATTGCTCCTGCTCGAAGCTTGAGGCTCCTTTGAAATGCATGAATTTCATATAAATCGTATAGAAAGAAATTTTACAAGAAAAACGTAGTTGAAATTCCAAAGGAGACATCAAGTTGGAGTTAACTATCCCCAATGTCTGGAGTTCTTTTATTTTATTCCTCTAATGGCCGGGTTGAGAGCTTCTAGAAGCCCTTCCATCCAACCACGCATAGTGTTAACCATCGAAATTGGCTGGGGCTGAGAGATTCTAGAAGCTCTCTTCCTTAAACAACCGTAAGTAAGTACTCCTCCGTTCAAAAAAAAAGTCTATTTTTAAATTTGTTTGACTGTGCTTTTTTTTTTCTTTGATCAATAATTTTTAAAAACTTGATAATTTTTATCAACACATAAATTACATATTATAAAAATATTTTTTATGATAAATTTAAAAATGTAAGTTTTATATTATTATTTTTTATTAAATTTATATGAATTCTTAGTCAAATAAAAGAAAGAAACACTCAACCATCAAAAATATTTTTTTTTTAATAAAAGAGAGGTAGTACTTCGTACTCCAGTAATCCACCGAAGCTTCAGCGCCAACCGTAGCCACAAAGACTCCACATGCGGCCGTATGCCCCGCGCGCTGAAGCCTGAAGCTTCCTGCACCCATGGCCTTTCCGGCCGTATACCTTTTGTGCCTGTGCCAGGCTAGCCTGCCGCCTCGTCGTCGTCTTCTTCACGGGTCACGGACGCTGCAGCTGGTGTAGCTCGAGAATGGACGTACTGTGCCGTTTGAATCCAGTTGGATTTTAAGAACTAGGATAAAAAGAATTCTGATAGTTTTCTAAATAGGTGAGCTTTTAAAATATTATAAAATTATATGAATTTAAATATTATTCAAAATTTTATACTATAATGCAAACCAATATACTTAAAATGATAACATCACGTAATTCAAACAATTGAGATTTTAATTTTTTGAAATTTGAATTATAAAATAAAAAAACTAACTAAAATCTCATTAACCAAACGGTAAAGGTTTTAGAATCGTAGAATTCAGATTTAGAATCCAAGAGTCCATAACTCAGTCTAGTTCGTATTTAGAGATATAAATTCATTGGAACCAAGTTGATCATACATAAGATAATCTATTTGGTTGATTACATGTAAATAAATAAGTTGAGAAGAGATGATGTTTGTTTATATGCATGAGTTTAACTTGTTTGACGTAAAAGTGAAGAAAAATAAATTATTTTAATATTTAACTTGTGTAACCACACTTTAATAACCTATATTTTAGTTTTATGGATCTTAATCCACTTTAATATTAACTAATATGCTTTTAAAATAAATTAATTATTTACTAATACCATCATTAATCAAACTCACCTAAGCCTGGCTTTAGAGAAACACAACTCGAATTCGTTTCTCCAAAGCGCGTACACGTGTGGTTGCACGTCGCGAGCCAGGCCCCACGCAGCTGCAGCCAACCGAACGGCCAACGTCTGCACAGGATCAGCATGCTCCGCTCGCAATGTTGATAGATTCAAATCGCCGATAAGATCATTCAGATTCGGGCAAACGGCTTTGAAACTGCAACTGGTGCATGCAAGAACAACGGAACACTACCCGCATTTTCTTAAAAAATGTGTTTTCTCGCTTGATTTGGATCTTCGGGTGAGGAAGCATCACATTCCATCTTCGGGTGACGAAGTTCTGTTTCTCTGCGATGACGTTTGAATTTAAATTGAAGTAAATTACAACAAATGCCAAACATAGTACTACACTATCCATTCCTTATTCGTAGTACCCGGCAAACAAAGAAATACATGTAGGGTCCTTTGGAACGGAGGAATTATGTAGTAATTTTGAAGGATTTTATTTCTATGGAATTTTTTCTACACACACCCTTTGGATCATAGAAAAGGCAAAGAAAAAATTCTATAGGATTGCTATCTTTTAGTTCAATTTCAAAGAAATATTAGCAAGAGGTCCAACCTCTTGAAAATTTCTTTAAAATAATGAAACACATCACCTCAATTCCTATGATTTTTTCATTCGTAGATTGATTCTGCCCTGTATTGCAAAGAGGCCAGTACGTGTGCATCCGCGCGCAATAACGTGAGGGTACAGATGCACGGTGGCTTCGGCCTAGCCCTCTGCCGCCATCCACTTCTCCACGACCTCCGCCAGCGCGGCGTCGGCGTTGCCACCCTCGCGTAACCCATCCGCGGCGGCCTTCTGTAACTCGGCGACCTTGGCGCGCACCGCGGCGCCGCGCCCTTCCCCCTCCATCAACTCTTTCACCACCTCGGCGATCACGTCCCTACGCTTCCCGTCCTCGGGCACGCGGATGGCGGCGCCGACGCTGGCGTCGGCGAGCACGGCCGCGTTCTGGCGCTGCTCGGCGTAGAGCGGCCAGGCGACCATTGGCACGCCGCGCGCCAGGCTCTCCAGCACCGAGTTCCAGCCGCAGTGCGTGAGGAACCCGCCGACCGCGCGGTGCGCCAGCACCGCGGCCTGCGGTGCCCACGACGGCACGATTAGGGCCGTGTCTTTGGTGCGCGCGAGGAGGCCGTCGGGCAGGTACGCGAGCGGGTCCGTCTTGCTCTCCGCGTCGTAGTAGTTGGCGTTCACCGCGCTGGAACCGCTCGCGGCCGGGCTCCGCGCCACCCACAGGAACCGCTGCCCGCTGAGCTCCAGCCCGAGCGCGAGCTCGCGCATGTGGTCGGCCGGGAGCGAGCCCCCGGACCCGAACGACACGAAGAGCACCGAGCCGTCCGGCTGCCTGTCCAGCCACTCCAGGCACGCCGCGCGCGGCTTCGACTCTTTGTCGTTGTCGTCGTCGTCGTTGCTGCTGCTCTGTATGAGGGGGCCGACCGGGTACACGACGGGGAACCGGCGGTGACTACCGGGCTCCGGCTCGCGGAGGATCCTCGCGACCCCCGGCTCGACGGCGTCGAAGGTGTTGACGAGGATGGCGTCCGCGTCGCGGCACTTCTCGCCGTGGTGCCGAATCCATCGGTACGCGGGGTTGGCCCTCTCCTGGAGCGGCATGAGCACGTCGACCCCGGGGATGGGCACGCACCCGGGCAGCCTCAGCGGCTCGGCGAGGTCGCGGAACTCGCCGGGCACCACGGACGCCTCGAGCTCCGGCAGGTGGAGCACGAGCGTGAGCACGTGGAGGTTCGTCGGGAAGAACATGCACGTCCGGGCCACGCCCGCGGCCTTCGCCGCGTCGAACGCGTCCGCGCCGAACAGGTCCGTCACGAACGCGACGAGTCGCCGCCCGGTGGTCCGGGTCAGGTCGAGGAGCAGGGACGTCAGCGCGGGCACCGCGCGCGAGCACTCCTCCGACATCAGCGTCTCGATGGCCGCGTCGCGCGGGAGGTCGGACAGGTCGATGGGCGGGAGCGAGCGCCAGGAGATCGACGGCGGGAGGGAGGCCAGAAGCGCGCGCTGCGTGGTTGAGGAAGTCGACGCGAGCGTGATGAGAGTTACCGTCGCGCCGTACCGCGGTGAGGTCAGGCGCTTCGCTAGCTCCGCTAGCGGAATCAGGTGGCCCATCCCCGGCGTCGCCAGCATCGCCACGTGCGGCAGGTTCCCATCGCCGATGCCGTTCTCCATTCTCGTTTGCTTGCTGTCGGTGGGTTAGGATGTGGTGCGACTGGACGGATGAGAAGTTCTCGAGGCTGGGATGGCGGGAGGGAAGCTGGTAGTATCCGTCGTCGGTGCTGCACTTGCTAGCAGACGGTGGTGATCTGAGCGGCAGAAGCTGATGATTTGGGTGGTTTATAAAGGACGAGGGTGAGAGGTGGTCAGCGTAGCGGTGGAGCTGGCGGCTCGCCGGAGGGGTACGGAGCCGACGGCCTCCAATAATTGACGGTGAGGTCAACGCGCTGTCACCTTCCTTGGCCATGCAGCCTTTTTTTATGTCCGAAAATGGAGCTTGCTGACGTCGTCTGTGACGACTGGAATGCATGATTATGAATTTATGATCTATTCTCCGTTCCCAAATTGTTCGCTGCAAATATTAAATTTAATTATTTATTTTATTAAAAAATATGATAAATTTTATATATTTTGTTATAATTTATTTTATTGTTAAAGGTGGTTGAGTTACAACGTATAATTTTTTAAATTTAAATTAATTTTTAATAAAATGAATAGCCAAAGTTATATTTAAATTCAACAACGACAATAATTTTTTGACAACAAAGAAAGTACGGTAGATCTACTCTCTCTATCTCAATAAAAATTTATTAAGTACAACTTTGATTAATGATTTTGATAAATTTAATTAATTTTTATAATATAAATTATATATATTATAAAATATTTTTGTGAATCTAAAAGTATAAATATTAAAAATTTAAATTTAACCAAATTTATAAATTTTTTATTAAAATATTAGTTAACAAAAACTAAAAATAAATTTCTACTTGGAAGGAGGCACTACACAAGTAATACCACAGAGGACAGGCCGAGACGAGAGGCCGGCCCAGTAAGCGTCTTCCTGATACGACTTGTTTACACGACGGAACTGGCCCAGACCGGTCGTAAAGTAAGTGGGCTCATCACCGGCCATCCAAGCAGCCTTTTCGAACTCGGCCTCTTAAATATTTCAGGCCTGTAATTTACACCGGGTCTGGGCTCAAAACTGGCCTTTCCTGTCTTTCTGAATCCATTCTGGATCGATAAAACGAAAATCGCCGAAATTCGGACTAAAATTGTCTCAAAATTTATCGTCAAATGTCAATTTGGTTGGTATTCACTGGTAACTCCAAATACCGCTCATCACCGGTAAGACCTAAAATCATCAAAATTTAGTGAATTTCAGGCGAAATTTTCACTGGTTGCAATGTGTAATTTTTTTTTATTGCATAAAAGGTACTACTTCACTATTTGTTTTTAAATGGTAACATGCTACACTTACGCACACTAAGAGCAACTCTAACATTGACTTAAAATAAATACCTAAACACTAATTTAAGTATTAAAAGGAAAAAAAATCAATTTAACAGATACCTATATGAGGTATCTAAATGTAGCTATCCCCTAAATCACCCAATTGAATACTCAGATTTGGTTATGTCCGACCTATCCATCGAAAAACACCCCACGTGGAGATTTGCCGCGCGAGGTGATTCTCCTGCAGCACCAGATCGAGCTTCTTCGGTGCTCATATCTGCTCCCATTCCCCAAAAGCTCCTTCATTGCCGGCAGGTTGATTCGCTGCCAGTCGATGGAGTAGCGAGGCTGAACGAAGAAAGCTCGTGCGTGCAGGTCGATCTGCCTTGCTGATGCTCATGCGTGTAGGTAGAACTGCCTGCTGCTGCTAGTGCTCATGCGTGCAGGTTGGCATCAACTATCGCATGGTGCTCGGACCATCTATTCGCCCGCTGGAAAATGATAGAACATGTGTACGTTCGTCGCCGTCAACATGTAAATCATTATGGTAAACCTAAAATTCTAACGGGCCCCTCGTTTGAACAGCCTATGGGCTAGAAATGGCTGTTTAAATGTTTTAGCTATGTAATTATAAGTATCTATTTGAAAGACCACCCTTCAAAACACGTTATCCATCGAACTTCAGAATTTTATCGGGTGTCACTCGATGAAGCAAAGATTAACAGTACAACTCTGCACGATAAAATTTAATACAAATTATTGATTACATATATAAAACAAAGATTTTTAAAAAGCACGGAAGCGACAATCTGAAATAAACTAACAAGGAATTTTAAAGTCTAAGTAAAGAACGCATCGAGCCATACGATGCACTTTCTAACAGCACACACCAACAACACAATGCGACGAACAGTTCTTCCATTAGAATTGTAGAAGGAGAGATAAACACATCTGCAACAAAAATAACAAAACAAAAAGCTAAGCCTTGAGCATTCAAATACTCAACAAGTCTTATCCGTCAATGAGACCAACTACAGCTGACTCCAAAGAAAATAATAAGACTGACTCACAGAGATGACTAGTTGGCAAAAAGCAACGCTACAGTAAATCTTTACTTTCAAGTTTCAATAATGAATTAAGTTGCGAAAAAAAATGTAAATTTAATTTGTACTATAATCTACATCAAATATAGTTACCAAACAATTTATAATAAATATACTAGGCAAATCATATTAACATACTCATTTATTTCATCCACTTATTACTACGATGTGGCGAATTAAAACAAGTGGTACTCGTTACTTTGAAGGGCAACGATTATAGTCGATTTACATCCAGCTGAAGAAACTTGATTACACGACACGTACGCGCTTCTCAGAAGCTGCGCATGGCGACCTTTTACAAGACTAGCTCATTGCCGGTCCGCTGCTACCATCCTGGGCAAAAGAGCCTACACGCAATCCACGTTCGGACGTAATTTGTAAGGTACTACCTCTTTTACTATCTCTCCTCTTAGTGCCTCTAAAACCAGGGGTAGCATCATGTCTACACAATGCTACATTCAAGTTACATCGATTTTTTGGGTCTCATGTCCTCAGTATGTAATTAGTACTATTTAAACTTGCTCAATAAAGCTGACAACGATACGGTCCTTAACCGACACAGATAGGGCTACAACACATTAGCCATGCATCCGCAATGAGCATATACCGTGTTACAACCTACTTCTCTACCTGTTCTTTAGTTTATTCTATGTGATAAAGTAATCCATCCTCTACCAATTGTATAGTTCATGAGTGAATACTTATTCACTGGACTTGTACCGTAAACTACTACTTACATAGCTCTATGTCAAGTTGCTGTACTAAAGACACTTAACATATAAGTAATAAAGTGCCTATCATACAATCTACGGTTTCAATTAACTCTAAAACCTAATGCACATCACAGTACTAACCATACTAATCATACATAGTGATAAACTAAAAATATTAAAAACAAAATTAATGCACCGAGGCTTGTCTGAGCTTTGCTCAAAGTTAGTTTCCTCGGCGAACGGAACATCCTCAAACTCGTCCTCAGTTAGCTCGGCTATTAACATGAAATGATATGATATGCATATGCCGAAGTGTGCACATGCGACTGATAGCTTTTTATTTTCAAAAGATGACCAGCAAATTTAGTAATAAAGCTTCTTTCAAAATGGTTTTTGAAAACAAAATACTATCTAGGAGCTGTTCACAAAATCAGAGGGGTTCAAATAATTTTTTTGACAAAATTTCAAGATTTAATTAAATCATATAGATTTATAATGATTTAAATACCATTTAAACACAATAAAATATTTAATAAAATTATTTTTGACAAAATTAAATATGAAACTTTTCTAAAACATAATTTTAACTAAATAAACAGAAGATTATATTTTTTTAGAATTTATTAAAATCAAATAAATTTATAATAAATTAAATAGTGTTTAAACAAAATATAACCTTTATAAACGCGAGGGGCACGTCCGTGGCTCGTGTCGCGCATGCAAGGAGCAAACGCGCTGCACCTGGCCTGTGCGTTGGCGGCCAGTGAGGTTGACAGGCGGGCCTGCGAAGATTTATCTTTTTTTTTTGATTTTCGAAATTCTCTGTACAGCGTTCTGTTTTGTTTTGAAAACCACAGCTCTCGAGCTCGGATAAAAGTGAAATTTTGCAGAGTGTTACGAAGATACGGGATGTCACCCTATTGAAGTTGAGCACTTTTTTAACTTACTCATACATATTTAGCTACAACCTAAATTCTCTTTTAGGTACTCAAATTATATTGGAGATGCTCTGACGAGTTCTATTGTAAGTTTGTAGGTAAACAGCCAGGCTTCCAAAAAAAAAAAAAACGTAAACAGCCAGGCTACCCTTTGTTGGTACCAAATGTTTTTGTGACGGCGTGACGCAAGTTCCGGTGACGCACGGATGTCATTACCCGGTGACGAAGCAACGAACCGTCCCCAGCCCGCGCGAGGCAGCAGAAAAAAAGAAAAGCCCAGATCGAACACGCCGCCCGGCCGTCGAAACCGCATCTCCCAATGTTCTAACAAAACGTGGCCACCACGCACCAACCCAAACCCGGAGTCAAGCGCACGGCGCACCCGTCGTCGTCGTCGTCACGCCGCGGCGAGATATTTTCCGCGGCACCGCTCCACCCTCCCGTGCGCGCGCGCAAGGTCCACCTGTCGTCCCCGCGCCATCGCCACGCCACGCCACCGTCCACCGACGCCACCCGTCCGTCCGTGGCCACCGCCTCCGGGTTTCGTTAGGGCTTTGCTTAATCCTCCGACCCGGCCCCGGGCGCAAGGGAGAGATTATAATTACAGCTGTCGCTCGTATCTGGCGTCCACCCACCGCATCCCTCCCGTCCCGACACAGACCCAGACGCAAGCCAAATCCCACCGAACCAATTCGCAGCGCAAATTCGCAAGCCACTTGACCTCTCTCCCTTCCGCCGCCGCCGCCGCCGCCGCGCAGATCCGCCGCCGCCCCGCCATGTCGACGCCTTCCTCCCGCACGTCCTGGGCCGACGTCGCCGACGCCGAGCCCGCTCCTCTCCCCCCTCCCGTCTCCGCCCCCGCCCCAGCGCCAGCGCCCG
>BCLH01000706.1:97068-136554 GCA_001602315.1 Zoysia pacifica
CACCTCCCTCCTCCGCCGCACCTCCTCCTCCCCCCGCCCGCGCCGCGCCGGGCCTGCTCTCCCGCCCCGGTCCCGGGACCGGTTCCGGTTCCGCGAGCTTCGGCGGCGGGCGGGCCCGCGGGGGCGGCCGGGGCTGGGACCGGGAGCCGAACCCGTTCGCGGAGTTGGAGTCCGCGGACGCGATCCCGTTCGAGGACCACCAGAACACGGGAATCAACTTCGACGCGTACGAGGACATCCCTGTCGAGACCAGCGGGCGCGACGTGCCGGTGCCGGTCTCCACGTTCGCGGAGATCGACCTCGGCGCCGCGCTCAACGACAACATCCGCCGGTGCAAGTACGTGCGGCCCACCCCCGTTCAGCGCCACGCCATCCCCATCTCGCTCGCGGGGAGGGACCTCATGGCCTGCGCGCAGACGGGGTCCGGGAAGACGGCCGCCTTCTGCTTCCCCATCATCAGCGGCATCATGAGGGGCCCGCCCGCCGCCAGGCCGCAGCGTGGGGGGATGAGGACCGCGTACCCGCTCGCGCTCATACTATCGCCCACCAGGGAGCTCTCCATGCAGGTCTCCCCCCTGTTCCAGCTGCTTATGTCTATCTCTCTTTTTTATTTTCCCCAGGGGATGGATGTAGTAACAGATGAAATAGTTCCCTTGCTACTTGTGATGGATCCTAATGCTGTGATGCTTTGTATTTCAGATCCACGAAGAGGCAAGGAAATTTTCATACCAGACTGGTGTTAGGGTGGTTGTTGCCTATGGAGGTGCGCCAATTACTCAGCAGGTCTGTTTCTTTCCTCATCTACAGCCTCAATGAAGTTCTGCTGGTTGATTCTGTGTTTGCCTCTAATTACTTAATGCGTGACAAGTTCTGTGGATGTTTTAGTACTAGGCATAAATTTCTGTTACTAAGATCATTTTGAACCATCGGGGCAGTAGCGAATTAGTAGTTTTGTAATGCTTTCTGGTAGTATATATAAGTGGTTCTTTATATATAAGGCATGCGCAGACTCTCATATAGATTGTGATGATTTTCCTTGCACACATGTAGCAATCATCAAACGTTTGCTAAAAAGCAGCTGAGCTTGCTTTCGGCACCCTCATGGTTCCTCGGAGTCCTAGAATCAAATCTGATTTAACTTTGCAGTTCCAAAGGAATGAATTTTACCACATGTTTCCGCTGATTTGCCCCGTGCATTGTATTTTTTTTTTATGCATAATCTCTGCAATCATTGCGCTGTTGTCTATAAGTTCTATGCATAAACTTTATTGTATTTTACATCTGTATTTTTTCCTTCCTCTGCAGTTAAGAGATCTTGAAAGGGGTGTTGACATTCTTGTCGCAACTCCTGGTCGTTTGGTTGATTTGTTGGAAAGAGCAAGAGTATCTTTGCAGTCAATTAGGTACCTTGCTCTTGATGAGGCTGATAGAATGCTCGACATGGGTTTTGAACCACAAGTTAGGAAAATTGTTGAGCAAATGGACATGCCTCCACCTGGTGTCAGACAGACAATGCTTTTTAGCGCGACGTTCCCTAAAGAAATCCAGGTAAGATATTATTTTTACATGCTGTGATGTTTTGAATGTAAATGTCTGTAGTGTTCTTATTATGTGTTCTTTATTGAACCTTGACCCCTTTAGGTAAAAATTCTTCTAATATACATTTGAACCCTATTCTAGCTTGGCATGCTTCGATGAGTAGATAACTTTTTATTTTATGCTAGCTATGTTTGTTCTATAGGTAGATAAACATCCTCTAGAAGTCTTGTAGGTTATTGCATCAACCTGCAATCTATTCAGTGTAACATAATGCATATAAATGTTGAGTGAAAATATGATTGTTAAACTTGCTTATCCTAACATATTTACCTTCTGTACTTACCATTGGAAAATCTGATTAATTAACGCCTCCCAATTCACCTTTTTCCCATTAACCATTATGGATATTTGACCGAAATATCCCTTTCCCTTATCTTTCAAACTTCTTATTGTGGATCATCATATGCATAATGTCTTCAGCTGGTGACGGCTAATTTTAAATATTTGCAACTTGTGTTTAGCCTTACTCTGATGTTTTCTTCTATTTCTTATTTCAAACACTTCTGCTTTGCTTTGTTCCTGATATCGATGTCACTTCAATCAAAACAGAGAATGGCATCAGACTTTTTGGAGAACTATATCTTCCTAGCTGTTGGAAGAGTTGGATCAAGTACTGAGTTGATTGCCCAAAGAATTGAGTTTGTTCAAGAAGCAGATAAAAGAAGCCACCTGATGGATCTGCTACATGCCCAAAGAGATACTGGAAAGGTACTTTTTGACCTGATCTAGGAGGCAGTCAACTTTCATGATCTTTTTTTTGCAAATGTTCTCATGTTTTATTTATTCTGCAGCAAACTCTTACACTTGTCTTTGTGGAAACCAAAAGGGGTGCTGATTCATTGGAAAGCTGGTTGTGTATGAATGGCTTTCCAGCTACTTCAATTCATGGAGATAGAAACCAGCAGGTTTGTTATTTGTCAAACCTATCAGAACATTTTAGTGTACAGAATCATTGTGACATTTCTTTCCACCAGGCAGTTGGCGTCATGAAATTACACTGTTGCTATTTATCACATTACTGTTAGTTTTTGTTCCATAGCATAGATCTATAACTGCATACACCTTGTTGGTTTACTCCTATATCAAGTTCAAAGTTTCAACATCTGTATCCTTAAATCGCATTCAACATCTGTATCCTTAAATCGCATTTTACTTAACCTTTCACTTTGTTAATGCTTCTATTCAAGAGTGATGTCTTAATACTGGTATACCTACTTATGCCAGGAAAGAGAATATGCTTTGAGAACCTTCAAGAGTGGGAAAACTCCAATTCTTGTTGCAACTGATGTAGCAGCTCGTGGCCTCGACATTCCTCATGTGGCTCATGTTGTGAACTTCGATCTTCCCAATGATATTGATGACTATGTACACCGGATTGGGAGGACTGGTAGAGCAGGAAAGAGTGGCCTTGCAACTGCTTTCTTCAACGAGAATAACTCTAATATCGCAAGGTCTCTGGCTGAACTAATGCAAGAATCTAATCAGGAAGTACCTGCATGGCTTTCGCGCTATGCATCTCGTCCTTCTTATGGTGGAGGGAGGAACCGACGATCTGGAGGTGGGAGCCGCTTTGGTGGCCGTGACTTCCGCGATGATTCTTCCTCATTTGGCAAGGGAGGTGCTCGGGGCGGTGGTGACTACTATGGTGGAGGCAGCAGTGGTGGTTATAGTGGCTCCTCTTCATATGGGGGTGGTGGCTATGGTGGTGCTGGGGCTCCCAGTGCCTGGGATTAAAGATACAGTCGCTCCCTATTAGGGCTTGTCTAGGTTACTTTTTAATCTAGTTTGCTCAATTAGTTATACATTTTTGGTAGAAGCTGTTACGCAGCTGTGGTACAAGGTGAATGTGTCATCCCCTTTTTTCTTCTGGTTACTAGCACTGCAGTCTTATCTTGCAGATGTTCATTATGGAGAGCATCTTGAGGGCATTTCAAGTACACGAGATTCCTAGTTAGGAATAGTTGCTGGTGTTGCTAGGCTGACATTTCTGCATTAGCTTTTCCTTGGTTCATAGCTCACTTTGGTGGTCGGCTGGTTGTAGAGCTTGCGGTGAGGGGGCTTTTGCGGCATGATTTTTGTCCTGGATTTGATTTTTTGACACCCAGAGGTTGAACAAGTGGTAGGTTGGTAGTCCTTTAGATCCTGTTATAATGTTTATACTGTGAGGTGAGGCTGGAAAGAATAAATAGGTTTAGAGGAAGAAGGGGGATATGTCCGTATGAGAAGATACTTGGTATTGTGTACTGTGAGTCTGCTTTGGATGGAGTTAAACTAATATATTCGTTATCATCCAAATGCTTTGTCCCCTGTGTTCTAATGATGCTTGTTCTAATGATGCTGTTTGGTGGTTCTATATACTCTCTTTTTATTTTGATGTCGTTTGAACAAAGAAACTAGTTTAAATTTGTACTAACTTTGTTGTCTTAACGATAACAAAATAAAAACACGGAGGGAGTATATTTTTGTATGCCTGTGCCCATATATCCTGCCTGATTCATTTCTGTTTAAATAGCTGAAACCCTACAGACTGCAGTTACTGCCCCGCTCTGGCAAGCATCAGGCTTGTGAGATGGTGGGGACGAGGTTTGCATTTCATTTTGTGTCATAATACAGTATGTTTGTCGGGAAAAAACACTCACTCGTTTGCTATAGTGTTGATCCAACTTGGTGGAAGGCCGCCTGATGGCAGTAACGTGTGTCCTGCCGTCACTTGTTTGCTGGCGGTTGAACAATCCTCTCATAGGGAAAACGGAAGTGATGTTCCATTTTACTTGCCACTTCGTACTGTACTTTTGTGTCATGTTTTCTTTTGGAATAATTTTATCTATACCATTATTTCTATTTTAGCTGTATTTTTTTTATCTATTTCACTGGGTCAATGATATATGGGATTATATGGGATTAGATCTCACATGTCACTAGCTTGATGTGATGTTAATGGTATAGATGAAAAGTGCACAAGTGATGATATAGATGCAAACAATTATTTTTTTTCCACACAAATATATACTTTTTCTTTTTTTAAATTAATGTCGACGTTGACTTTTAACATCAAATTTTATTATTTGTCTTATTAAAAACTTTTGATAAAATTTATATATTTCGTTATAATTTGATTTAGCATTAGAGTTATTTGAATCACAATTTAAAATTTTACAAATTTGCACTAATTTTTTTTATAAGATGAATGATGAAAGTTGATATTAAAAATCAACAGCGATATTAATTTAAAAACGAGAGGGGAGTACTTATATACTGTTCCTCTTGAAGATTGATACATGAACTCTTTTAGCGGAATGCTTTTTCACCCCGTGGGCTTTGATTGCTGGCAGAATTGCCCAAATTGGTTAGAGCCTTTGTTTAAAAGCATGTAGTGCGTGACCATCAATTGTATCTGTCACACAGTTCGCCCAGCTTTTGCATCTATTGCACGCTCGAGTTTTTTCATTGCAACATGAACTGTCAACATACAGCAAACTTTGCCAAAGTATAAACCAGCAGGAAACTTGAGATTTTTGTATGTATACTGTCACAAAATGTCGATTTAGAAAACTTTGCCGCCTTGCTGGTGAAGGTTGTTACAGTAGGTGTCGTATGGGGGAAATTCTGGGGTTAGCAAGCGCCTTAGACCACCCACAATGTGCTTCTTCGATCGGTGCTTGGAGGAATTTTTTGTCGCAGGTATCGGTTCTAACCACTGCGGCCACCGGTGCTTCAACCGAAGCATCGGTGCATCAGCTTGCATCGGGTGCATCGACGAAGGAAACTAGCACTGCAGCTTCACACCAGTGATTTTGACGGTTGAAGCTTTGGTCCACTGTGGGTGGTCTTATAGTCTTCGATGGCAGCCGAATTCTCTGATGCATCCCAATCAAACTATCCGATGCACCCTGTTGAGTGGATTCATACTGGGTTTCAGCCGAAAACTTTGTGGTTCTTAGAAAAGAGTGTTTGACAATGGAACAAATATCTGTCGGTGGTGCTATATATAGACTACAGTTATACCCACCTGATGCTTTGAGGATGTGCACACTAATGGTCAGGCCTATTGGAACAGCACGGCTACTCGTTGCACTTACAAATCAATACCAGTAAAAGACCTCTGTATAAAGCTGCTCAATCTTCACTCGTACCAAATAAAAATGAACAAGATTGTAGGCAGCGGCGCGGTGCACAGCAGTCCTGAGCGTGGGGTTGGGAGGCACGGCACAATGGGAAAACTCTGGGTCCTCTCGAACTCCAACGAGTAGGCCACAGTGCTGATGTGTTACCGTAGAGGTTTCAACGCACCATGAATCATGATTATTCTAGCAGAATGCAGTGGCGGGGCGGGACCTAAGGAACAAATCACAGTTTGGGCTGAGCGTGAAAGACCAGAGCCTAGGAGTCGCAGTGGTTGATGAGCTTGTAGTCGCAGGGAAGCGCAATGCAATTGAGAAGATTGACTCTTGCATCGTTTTATCTAATCTTTTAGGCCCAGGCGTTGTGAATTCCATACCTCTCCCTTATTCCTCCTACAAAATTTGTCAAATTTCGTTCCAATCTCTAGCGGTCATTGAAAAATTTGCTGCAGCAAAGAGGGGATAGAGCCCCATTTGGTCAATACATATAGCTCCGCCCATGGCGGAATGTGCAAACTCAGTTGCTTTGGAACTTAAGTTTTCGCTCGAGGGTTTAATTTGACGCATGGGTTTGGTTGCCTGAGGGGCGGGGATCTGCTACGATCCATGCTGATCCCCAAGGTGCCAAACAAGTCTTTCATTGACTTTGTTTAGACCGGTGTTAAGGACTAAAACATGCAGTTTTATCAAAAAAAAAAAAGAATAACCACCATCCTGCATAAATGTAAGTTATTTGATTGATCATTGGAGTTCATCAAATTATTTCAAAGGAAACCTTGACATGCTGATCCGCAAAGCAATACATATATGTAATAATCATGGGAAAGGTACTGACTGCCCGAAGTGGTTCGAAACTTTGCGCCTGAAACCATGTCTTGCACACTTGGTTTTCTCATTGCACATGATATTGACAACATATTGCAAACTTATTGACAACATACTATAAACTTAGGTGAAGTAGGAGATGTCAAGGAGATGAAGAGAAACTTGGATATCTGAAGATCCTTGCTGCCTTCCTTAAAGAGCATATTCTAGCTTGTATCAGAGTGGTGCAATTTTACCCCAAACAAGCACGTATTGTTCCTCGAGCTTAGACGAAACAACGTCAGGGCTTCTGTGCTTCCTAGTAGTTTGGCAAGTCCAATTCTCTGATGCATCCCAATCACACGGGCCTATCCACCCATGCTGAATCGACTTACGTTGGGTACGTTCATTTAGAACCTTATGATTCTTACGAAACTTTTGACCAAGGAAGAACAACTGTTGGTAGTGATATATTTATACAGAGTCCTTATGTACCTGTGTATCTGTTTCTGCAGTAACAAGCTTCTTCATTATGATGTCTTATCCACTGAAGAAATCAAGAGTTAGAGAATTTTTTTTTATTTGACGGAAAGAATTAGACCACAAAGTTGTATCCTCAACTTTGATGGCTGCAAAATGGTGCACCCACCCAATGCTTTGCATATATGCACAATGCTGGCTAATTATAACAGCCTGGCAACTCATTGTGGTACAAATTAAAGGACCTATTGGAAAGTAAAAAGAATATAAATAAACAGACCTACATAAACGGCAGCTGCTCCATTTCCGCTTGTACCAACAAAATAATATGCCTTTTGTGTTTTGATACTATTATACACCAGACGATATATGCGGCATTACATGATTTGAAACTGAACAAGGTTGCTGACAGCACTGCAGCTTACAACGGTCATGAGCATGAGGTTGGGAGGCACATCAGCAAAATTTGGGTTCCTCTATTGAAGATGAAAAAGTTGTTCACATCAGTGATATGATCCGTACAGGATTCAACACATGTTGCGGGTCCTTTGATATGCTAGCAAAATTTGACAAAGCAATTGCTTTGGGGCTTAGATTGATGATGATAACATTTCGAAGGTGGTCTGTGACGAACAGTCAGCACCTTCATTTCTCAGAGCTACGCTGGAAACATTTTGAAGGCGATCTGTGACAGAACATTTTGAAGGTGATCTGTGTCAAATAGTTTCTTTTTTTCCTCTCTGCATAAATATGAGTTCTAATATTTGATCGTCAGAGTTCATAGAAAATATAGCAAAGGAAAGCTTACACGATCAGGAGAAAAAGCGATATAATTGAATCGGAATAGGAGTCCCAAGAAAATGTAGCTAACTTCCTGTCTCACTGAATTTGTGGCCCCCTATTTATAGAGGCCTAGCATAGAATCCTATGTTCCTTGAGATAGACAAGAGGATACCTTAGGTTCTAGGATGCATCATCACATTGGCCTCCAGTTCGTTGATCGTCTGCATATTGGTGTTGCACATTGATGGTGGTTGCTAGAAAGGCTGCTAGGCACTTACCACAAACTTCAGTTATGTAATGACTATCCTGATTTCCTGATGCATCAAAATCCTACTACTATGTGCCTTCCAATATAAATCAGGCTATTTTGTCAAGAACTTCTAACCCTTACAATGAAATAATGTTCAGAAAATGGACTATAGATGTTGATGGCGTATACAAAGTTCTGGTGTATCTCTGGGTGCTTTATAGTTACTTTTTTTAATACCAAGTGATTTTTTTATTGTTGTACGAAGCCACCAGAAACTAAATGCATCGATCCATTTGTTGCTTTCCTACGGAGAATACACATTTGCACCCTATGATTCCCAGTTTCTTGAAGTCTGCGAAGTTCAACTAAGTATTGCTTATCGATTCTACTATAGTCGACAATTAGAGTCCTCCAGTGTCCACGATGTGGCTCTCAGCAGCACCTTTATTAAGTCATGACTTGAACATAAAAAATATTAGATCGTAAATTCAACCACCATACTTAAGTTCAAGTCATTACTTGATGTGTTAACTCACTTTCTTAAAGAACAAGAGCTTTACTGTAATGTCCCAAGTTCAAGTCATTACACAAGAATGGCCTAGCAAAATTAGGAACAGAATCAAAAGATTTTTCAAGAACATGTCTGGGCACGTTTTTCATTAAGTGGAAGAAGAGCGTTACATTAGCTAGTAAACACTCAAGGCTAGTGTTTTCTAAACAACTAGAGTACAAAGAGATTCTATTACAAAGAAACTAAGAAACGACCGACGACCTACATCAAAACTAAGACTATTCATACAGATCTACTAGCAATGACAATGGAGAGTTCCTGACCATGATCCACGACTGAAGCTCTGACAGAATCTCCTCGACAACCTCCTATAAGAAATTCTCAAGTTCCTTTCCTGCCACAAAGAGTCAAAGACTACACCTTGACTGCAGTAAGCTGGTGAAAACCCTTCTAGAGTGCTTTCTCATTTTGAGCTCCCCTGTTTGAGCTGATACGAATGAAATACCCTGCATCCTGAGCTTTCTTCGGTCTGAGATATGGATACTCGTTATTTCCATCAAGAGCAGGCTGCACCAGAGTACCAATCACCGTCACCGATTCACCGTTCAGAAGGCAATGCTCATCATAATATTGGCTTGGAACTCCGATGTCCATGAATTTTCGCTTTTGCTTGTTTTTCATCTGTACATTTGTCCCGTAGATAGTGTTTTGCTGCAACCTGAACGGTGCTTGTTAGAAAGGCAAGATAAGTCATACCACAATTTTTGACCATGTAATGACCATTTTGATTTCGGGATGCATCTTAATCTTACTAGTCTACAATGCAACTGGATCTATACTGAGTTTTATCAAGAAATTATGACTCTAGAATAGAAGATTTCAAATTAGAAAATGTTAGATTATATCACTACTACGAAAATACCCTTCAATGTCTGGGCATAACATTCTACAGTATCGATTAAACTATGCAACACTCCTCACACGAAACTACTATAAACGATAATCAATGTCGGGCCAGATAAACCGATACTGAATCAACTTATCAGTGTTGATCAAATGACATCACTTGACCGACACTGATAGCTATGTCTTAAGTGTCAGTGGCGATGACGTCAACAAGACCGACACTAGCCATAAAAACAGCAATATCAGACAGTATGATATCATCTGACCGACACTAGTAACAACAACTGCAATGTTGGAGGACATGATATCATCAGACCAACACAAGTAACAACAAAAGCAGTGTGAACGACATGATATCATCTAAACGACACTAGTAACAAAAACAACAATGTTAATTGGTATGATATCACCTAACACAAGTAACTACAGCGGCAGTATCGGGTGTCATGATATCATCTGACTGACACCGTTGTTAGTTACACTAGTGTCGTTCTCTTGACACCATACAACCGACGCTGATTTATGTTAACATCAGTGTCGTTTATTATGACGTTATGAAACCGACACTGACATTTTCACTGTGGTTTCGGTTGTGTTGACATCATACAATCGACACTGCACTCATTATCAACAGTGTCGATCTCAAAGATGTCAATTTTTTTGACATTGTTTACAAGACTCTCGTGTCATATATTTTGACGTTACATGACTAACACTACTTTCTGGATTAGAGGTGTCGGTTTCTGTGACGTCATAGAACCGACACTTTCATGTATTTCAATAAAAGCCATCTGAATAACACATATTAAATACAAATAACAAATTAATAAAATATATTGACAGAGATAATGTATTCACAAAGTGAATATTTAGAGTCACTTATGTACACAAGTTCATCCACTACAACAGCTTAATTTGCACATATACATGAATACTTCACATAGAACTAACAACTAAAATTTTATTTACTCGGCCAACTTTGGTCTTGTTCATTAATTCTCTTCTGCTCAACCTCAAAGTTTTGACGAATTAGTTCAGAATTATGATATTTACCGCACTAATTAGCAAGTTTGGGATGTGCTTCCACATCACCTAAAAATTCATAATATCTAACCATTGGATGAATAAACTCATATATCATGAAGCGAATCATCCGAGATGCAATGTTATTGAGTGTGGCTTCATCAAATTAGCTTCGTTGCACTTGCACCTGTTTGTCTGGCTGTCAATATTAAAAACATAATTAGTAATTATTAAAGTGCAACTATCAATACAGTGTAAAAATGCATATAACAATATTACTAAAACTGCAAGTACTTACATTTTTCTATACATAATTTTTTTTGGGCAATGTTATGTATTTTTCACAGCCAGCTTCTATATATTTGCACACATAGTGCCAGGAGCCTGTTTTGCACACTTTGAGAATAAAATAGAAAGATTAAAAGTCTCAAAGATATAGACAAAAATATAGTGATATAGGTTATTGAATTATAGTGTAGTAGTACTAAAAAATGTGTTTTGTACGATATTTTTTCTTTTCATTTTGGATGGTGTTTTCCTCCAAGCTTGATGTAGAACTTGTAAAAGCTGTCACCGATAAGAAATATTGTGTCATGGTTATGAATATTAGACCACTAAAGAATTAAAATGATATTAGAGGTCATTACACATCAAAGACTTTCAAAAAATCATTGTAGGTGCTCCTCTTACGATCAATGGAATCAAATACTCAAGCCTTCCCATATTTTTGGATATATCATGAAAACAATCCAATGATCACTATAACAAAAGAAGAGGGTACAGAATAGAAAAACTTTTGCTCTCAGTGCGGGTTGTCAACTTAATAGCCTTCCAACGCTCTAAGGTCCTTGACTCGTATGGCAACACATATCCGATATCGCAAAGTCACAAGATATATATGGTCCATGCTGCCACTCTCATCTCACTTAGTCCGTTTTCATCATCAAGCACAAATACAACTGAAAAGTACTATTATAATAAATACATTGTGCCTACAATTAGATTATACTAGATTATGTTTATAATCTAGATGTCATATAGCAATAGCAACCTTCTTATATATAAGAGAATTTAGGACAGGTGTCATAGTAGTGTCGGATAAAGATGATGTCAGCAATACCGACATTATACGGTAACAATGTCGGTCGCTGACGTCTGCAAAGTTATTCACACAGCAATTTCATAGAATCCGCACAAGAATTTCACATAAATCAAATCAAATTCATAGAAAAAAATATAAGAATCAAGAATTTTACCTTTGTGTCAAGGAAGGTCTTACAATGTATTCACAAACTAAAAAATAATATGTATATACATCAAAAATGTCATATAGCATTTCGAAGCCACAAGAACTGAGAGGAACAATGGTGAGAGAGGATGCGACTTACAATTTGCAGATTGCTGGAATGGGGGAGGGGAGGCGGCTTACAGTTTGCAGATTGCCGGAATGGGGAAGGGGAGCGGCTTACCGAGAAAGAATGGGTGAGGGTATTTACATTAGGGTTTCAGAGTTGGAGGCGAACACGCAGCCGGAGGTCGGAGGAGGACGCGCAACCGCGACCGGTGTCGAAGCCAAAGAGGACGATCGAGTAGCCGCGGCCTGTACCGGAGGAGCAGCGACGGGAGTGGCAGCGGCGGGTTTAGGGTTGGCGAAAAATTTCATCAGCGTAACGGTGTCGCGCGAGAAATGAAAAGGCCACCAGGTTTTGTGTGAAACGAAGTGACAAGGCCGCTTATATAGTAAGATTAACAATATCGGACACCATGACGTCATGATAACCGACACTACAAACACTGCTAATAACTTCAACAATACCTTTAATGTTTTTTTTCTCGACATATATAATGACATTTCATCTACAATTTTATTTTAGTAATTTGCATTGTGTAAGGAATCTGACAAATTTCTGTTTGAATTTTTTTGAGTATTTTCATGAAATTTTTTAGGTCAAATGGAACTATAGGTTACCAGCCATTATGTCACTATACGTTATGAGTACAAGAAAATGTTGAATGTAGGTTGAAAGTAATTTCAGAATTAATAAAAAAATACGTTATAAAATGAAATAGGAATGCTTATCATCTAGAAAACATTGTATAAAATAATGAAACATTTGACACGTAAAAAAATTTGAAATAATTTAAATTATGTTTACTGAGTGACGTTGTAATTTCGGTCACGTTCGACCGACACTACAGAAGTAAAAGGCCGACACTGTTGGATTCCAATGTTGGTTTAAGCTGATGTCATTTTGCCCGACATTGTTCATAAGTTTAACAATTTCTTTATTGATTTTTTCTCGACATATATAATGATATTTGATCTACAATTTGATTTTTGTAAATTACATTGTGTAAAGAACCTGAAAAAGTTTTGTTTGAATTTTTTGGAGTCTTTTCTTGAATTTTTTAGTTCAAATGGAACTATAGGTTAGCAATCATATGGCACTGCACGTTATGAATATAAGAAAATGTTGAATGTTGATTGAAAGTTATAATAAAATTTATAAAAAATACGTTCTAAAATGAAATAGGATTGCTTCTTATGTAGAAAATATTATACAAAAAATGGAACATTTGGTGCTTAAAAAAATTGAAATGTTTTGTTATGTTTGCTGAGTGACGTTATAATTTCGTTCATGTCCGACCGACACTACAGATATAAAAGACCGACACTGTTGTCGTTCTAATGTTGTTTATTAGTGATGTCATATTGATCGACACTACTAACTAAACACTAGTCTTATCTGAGTATGAAGTTCTAACCTTATTCCCATTTTTTCTAGGTCCCTACGTGCTCTAAGTCCATCCTTTGTCTTTCCTAGAATATTCAATAAGGTAGCAATCGTGCTTTTAAAAACACCCTTTGCAACATGCATAGTATCTATGGTATAGCCAATCTCTAACTCTTTCCTGTATGACAAATATTGATTAAATATCAATTGTTTTTTTAAATATAACATCTCCTGTAGCTTTATTATTTTTCTTTCTTTTTTTTTCTTTTGCTGCCTTACCGAAGACGGTTTGGATATTTCTGACCAATTCAAACACAAATTTACTATCACGATTGATCGGTGCCAAATCTTGCTCCTGTATACCATCAAATTGATCCTTTATTGCACAATACTTGTGCTTTTTTGGTGAGAATCGTCGGTGCCGCATGTACACCAACTTACATGAGAAAAGAAGGTACATTGATGATGTTTGGTCTAGACATACTACACATCCTGTTTTTCTTTTAACCTGTCCAGCAAGCGTGCGGGATTGTTATTGATGGTAACAAAAATCATGGCATACAGTGTGAAGCTCTCTTGTTTGTAAGCATCCCAAGCACGGACCCCATCTTCCCATAACTTTTTCATATCCTCCATTAAAGGTTCTAAAAAGACATCTATATCATTGCCAGCTTGTTTAGTATCAGAAATAAGAATAGCTAACATAAGATATTTCCTCTTGTAAAACAGCTATGAAGGTATGTTGTATAGGCTTAGAATCACTGGTCAAGTACTTTTTGAGTTTGTCATCTGACCAAAGGAATTCATTTCATCGGTACTTAAGCCTACCCTTAAGTTTTTTTTGATCTCTAGCAAATTCAGGATGGTTAACATCAAAGGTTTGTCATTGTCGAGCATCGGTCAGGTGCCGAAGCTTTTCGTCCTTTTTGCGCCCATCAGAGGCCACATGTCAGATCATGAGTTCAGCGTCTCTAGAGTTAGAGAATAGTCGCTTCAATCGATCTATTACTTACATGTGCCACATCACAAGTGCTGAAACTTTTCTATTGTCGCCATCTTAGTCATCTAGATTACTACCAATGCTTTTCTTCATTTTCCTCTCTTTCTTTCTTTTTTGCTGATCCACAGAACCTGAATCATCACTTTAATCATTGCTTTTGTACCGACTAGCATTGCACACTTGACATCTCACGTTGTTTGCGTACTCTTTGCAGTGTAATATGCAATGGTTCGGGCAAGCGTGTATTTTTTGTATGCCCAGTGTCAATGGTGACAATAATTTCTTTGCAAGGCATGTGGTAGTTGAAAAATTGTTCAGTTTCCGTAATAATTTAGTTAAGAACTCTAGCAATTCATTGAAGCTGGTGTCTGAGCACCCATACTTGGCCTTTAGTGTGAGAAGATCAAGCATCGTTTGCAATATCGAGCATTACTTATCACACCCATTTGATTCAGAGAAGGTCTTTCGAAGACTTCTCCAAATTTTGTGAGTTATCTAAGCCTCTCGTTTTGTTCTCTAGTATTTTCTCGCACCCAATGTGGTGCAACAGTTCCTCGACATTGAAGCCTTCAATATTGTGACTTTCATGAAACACATTAAAATCATCGTTGTTTCTTTTATCCATCTGTTCTGTGTTGTTCTCTTCTAACCTTGGCTCTTCGATGTTGCCTTCACCTCTTACCCTCTCTTTGTTGTATCTAATTCCAACTTCTTGTTCTCCAGTGCTTGGTGTATTCGCTTGTATCTCTTCATGTTTTGTCCATATTGAGTAGTTCTCAATGAAACCATTTTCCAACAAGTGCTCACGGATTGTTTCGGGTGTGTCAAACATTACAACATTTTTGTACTTTTTATATGTACACCATAATCTTTTTGTTTTCATATATATATTTCTGGTCTTAGCGGCTTCAACAAATGAAGTGACATTTTTGAAATATAGAAATGAATTTTCGTCGGTGCCATTGTACATCCAAGATCTATCCTCCATCTTCACAAATCATTAATATAAAAAGAAATAAAGAGAGAAAAATTATAATATGAAGAATATAAAATTAACTAGATATATAATTAATTTTTCACTCTCTTCCCTGTCCCCACCCGCACCATAATATAGGTTTTATTATATATGTAAACTATGTACTAATACTATTAGAGATAAACAAAATTACTTGGTATCTACAAAACCCACCTTAAATCTAGGGCCTGTGCACGCTAGGTTTACTTCAAACTTCTCTCATGATATCTCGTCCTAAACCTGCATTTAAGACCATAGAATTTTCAAAGATGACATAGATTTACCTCCTGGAGCAATATCCTTCGATTAAAAAAAATCAAAACTGTCCCTCTTTGTATTCTAAATTTCTCGGTCGTCGTATAGATACACTCTCCGAAATAAAATCGAACAGAGTGCCCCGACAGAAGGAAGGAGATGAGTATTTATACACAAAATACCAGTGTCAGACATAATGAGATCATTATAAATGACACAATATAGGCGATAGCAGTGTGGTCTGACTTATGACATCAAAAAATTGACACTGCTAAAAGATACTAGTTTCGGTTTTTTTTGACATCAGCCCAGTCGACACTGATATATTTATTATCAATGTTAATTTTTGTTAGATCATGTTTATCTGATACTATAGTGTTTCTTTTTAGTGTGCGATGTGGATGGAGTAAGCAATGACTGACACTGGCGTCGTGTTCTATACTATCAGTTGCTCGTAACGTCTAGTGGTACTGACACTATTGTATAATATGAGAAATTAGTGTCATTTAGTAGGATGATGTCACTTGCGTCTGACACTGTTGATGTCACAATAGTGTCAGGTCGTAACGTTGGAGGCCATCGAAACTTGTTTGTGTCGGCTGTTACGTTGTTATAATTTTTTAAGTGATAATGTAGGCTTGTTTTGTAGTAGTGTATGAAGAACTAGGCCAAAAGGCCACCGGTATAAAGTAACAACGAACTGTGAAGGTTGGAGAAAATGGTAATTACGGCTTTAGCATATATACAAATTATGGCCCTATATTCATTGTACTCGTAAATTGATGAGACAAATAAGCCTTGAAGGCTCATTCAGAAATAATAAGGGTAAAGAAAAACACAAAACGTGAGTATGCAACATACATATATAATGTGCCAGTTGTGCTGCATTTATGCTTTGTAAATAGCAACCGCCATCGATACTCATACACGATATGCTACTGCATAAATATTTGTTTTCCTGATTGCTAACTATCACAATCCTGATATCTTTCAATAGTTCTGTGAATGGGCATGGGAGCCATATTAGGCGAACTTTTGTGATCCCTGAGGTGGAAAGGTATCCTAATAGATATCAGTAGAATGAGAATGATAAAATCTTGCTTAGCTGTGTGATAGGTGGCGTCCCTATAGTGGTATTTGCTCTGCAATTTGTCAATTTACCGTAAATTTCTCCAGCAGAGCAGATGAGTGAAGAAATATTGTTATCTCTTTCAAAAAAGCAAACAAAGTTTAATCTAAAGACCCATCTATATAATAGTAGCAATTTTTTGTTTAACAAAAAAAAATGTTGCTGCAAGTTATGCTCCTTGGAATGGTTTACTGGTTCTTCCGAACTGTTGCTGGAGGCTTACACACTTGATATGCATGCCTCGGAACTGTATAATGTGGAAGGGAAAAGTCTCTGATTTTGTTTGCAGAGTTGAATCACAGTATCAAAGTTGCAACATGGCCTCATTTCCTTGGTATGATTAATCCCATGAACTTATCACAAATCATAATTCACGTCTATGTCTTGCGGCCTTGGATCTTGTTGAGATATTCTAAAAGTGAACTCCAAGATCCTAAATATACAGAAAATTTAAAATACAGTGATACTAACTCATTGGTCCACATGTAACAATGTGAGATGCATAATAATAGAAAACTTTGCTACTACACCAGAAAGATGAAATGATTTAATGTGTATCGTATGATAGTAACCACTCACAACGTCTACGGAATTGAAGATCACTTACCCTGCACGCGGTGTCAATCGTGTCTTACAAAGTTTCCTGATGCACCCCAAGCCCAGCCAGCCACAGTATAGGCAACTGAAATTCTAGCATGAATATTCCATCAAACATGCTACGGTATGTTTTTTGTAGAACATGTACACGTATACAGATGATTTCAGCCGTCAACTCTATACATATTGTTTCTAAATTTATAAAAAAGAGGTAGGGGACTCCCCTACTGATTTAGGTAAACAAAGAAAGATAAATGTATAATCAAGTTACTCTTAATATATAACACCTCTCCAAGGCTTGAGTTTTTAATGTGCAATGGAACTGCTATAAATGCTGAAATTGGCCTTATATTTCAACTCTACTTGTTCCATTCATTTGGCTAACAACTTCATTTGTAGAAACAATTTTATAATTACTATCTAAAAGAACACATACTGATTTGAAGAAATCATGCATGCAACTCAGTACGTAGATTTATCGACACTAGGCTAGCCGCTACATAAGAGAGTGTTTGCTAACCTTTCTTCACTATCGTTATGCTTAATTGCAGTCTCATGATCAAGTGCCAGTGCTCTTTTCCATACTCTCATCGTAGCGTGACATTAGCTAGGTGGTACCACATACCTTACTGGCATATTTCAGGACATAGATCTTCTAGGACATCAGCCACAAGATAGTTGAAGGGTATGTGGAAAATGTGATCGTAAAACTCACGCACAAATGGGCCAATATCCTGATGCATGCCAATCCCATATTTACAATTTTATTATCTGTACGCATGTAGCCTATGGAAGGAATATAAGCATTCATCCATTTTCCTATGATAAGCATCAATAGAACACATGAGCATGGTGAAGAACCCAAGTAACTACTGGTGATGCCTAATTTATAGAAGATGCTGTAGTTTCTAAGGTGCCTTAGGCAGTGCGCCTCAAGTTAGGCTACATCGGCTCTAGCATAATGCTAACATGTACTCCCTCTGATTTTATTTCATTCATGCCGACAAGTATAATTTTTCAGTCAACAAAATAAAATCGGAGATAGTATCTTAGTTATCAATGGTCCCATTATAGAATGTAAAAGAAATTGTCCTGAGCATCACCTAACATCGGCCGTACTTCTTAATTGCACCGTGGGGGGTTGAAAACAGTGTGTTAAGCCTGCATGTGATAAGTTCTGGAAAATAAAATAAAAAATATAGAAAACATTGCCAGAATCGTCATATTTATGAGACAATATTGGCTCTTCAATGTTTTCATTAACTGGCTAGATTGATATAATAAAAATTTGCTTTCTTCTAATCATCTTCTGAGCAGCAAGATGGATCCACCATCCATGCATGCACCATGCGAATTCTCATGATAAAAATCTATGCTTTTTTGAAACTTAATCAAGATGCTACAGTGTTTCCTCTTTGTTTGTCACTGAGCTTTCAATCTCGTGAAGGAACCAGTGCTATCTCCTCCCATAAGAAGGCATGCATGCAAGTGGGCACTCAATAGTTATTTGTAGGTCAAGCCTCTAGTTCGTTTGATTTACTATCAAATTTTGATGGATGTCAATTTTGTTTATTTGGGAGTGTTTTGGGTTGACCTGTCCCGTTGGCCCATAAAATAGAAAATTTGCATCGTTACAAGTTGAAGCCCCAATGGTACGCAACATTAGCTCAATGATGTCACCTCGCAGACACCTTCCCACATTGACATGGCAAAACACACAGGCCATTTTACAACTTCAGTTAATTCTGCACATGCATAAGTTTTTTTTTCACAAGAAAATGTTAATACCAACTCGTGAAATGATGTCCGAGAAGTAAGTTTTGACTTTAATAATTTCTGCGCCATTCAACAAAGCGAGGGAAGAAACTTCATCGTGATGTTTGAAACTGTGATGGTATTATTCTCCTAGAATAGAACAAGTTCCTCCGTCAGTTACTGCATTACGAGGTTCCTATCTGCTAGGCAGCAAAACACTCTAGCTGTGACTGGCATCGTTTGCTATGAAACTAGGATCCAGATGTAGAGATTGTTAGAAGGTCTGAGATAAAAGCGAACATAATCCTATCACCCAAATGCCCTGATCTCCAGATGCATATCAATCCCACAATTTTGTTGTGCCATGCATTTAGTCTATGGAAAGACCATTTAAAAAAAAATATCTGTGGAAGGACCATTGCTTTCAGGACAATATGTAAAAGGTATTACATTGGTGAAGAAATGGAAGCAGACAGCACGCTTCCTGTGATAGTTAGGTACCGGTGGATAGCAATTAACTATTGGTGATTCCGTATATAGAAGAGTATATGTTGCACATACAAATGGACGTCACAGAGGCTTTTGTAACAGAAGCCCTCAAATTAATTACATTCGCTTGGACCATTTCATTTTTACTCATTCCCAAATTGAGAATTTTACGTGAATGTGTCATGCTGAGGATGGCAAACTAGGCTTGCTTGTGAATATAACGCGTTAGAACTGCATGACTTTTAGTAGCAGTTTATATTACATTAATATACGTAAAAGAACTTGAGATAAATCGGTAGTGATGGCTGCAGTTTAGGACAGCCTATGAGTGCTCGAATGTGATATCTCAGTGTGTTCGTCCATTCAATTATAATTGAGCAACAATATTTTACAATATATAGCCTTTACTACACACCATGCTAGTTTAATTTTCCTCTATTACACTGTCATCCAAGTAACACTTCAAGAGCAGTGCAGGAACACTTAGCCCTTCAAGCTATAAAATGTGTTACTATATGCAAATTTAATAGCTTTCGAAGAACAAAGCATATCACTCGTAAAATATAAACTGTTCGATTAAACATGTGTTCCTAAACCACAATTTCTACTGCACCACAGTTGTCCTTTTGCGCACCTCTCTAGCTTTGTCACTCAAGTTCTGCGCACCTCTCTAGCTATGACTGTCAACATATGGTATGAAACTAAGAGTCAAAGATCCATGATACTGAAAGACCTAAAAGATAGGTGAGCCTAATGTTATCACAAAAGTGTCCTAGTCTCCTGATGCATCTCAATCCCATTCCCGCAGTTGGGCTGTACCCATGCATGCAGTCTGTGGATGAACAATTGCTTTCACCTTTCAGCAGACATTTCACGACACTGCAGACATTGTTGAACAAATGGAAGAGCTTGTAGTAATTAACTACCACACATTCGCCACTTTTAAGTGACTGGTATCTATAGCATGCAAAAACCCAAGTAGCTACTGCTGGTACCTTGCATACAGAAGACCTTGCTGATACCCAAGTAGCTGCTGGCGGTACACTACTTGGGGCCTCAACGTTCCCTTGGCTGCTTGACAAGCAGATATTTATTAGTAGCACTCATTTTTTTTCAACCAACTGGTGCACAAAATACTTGTTGATCAGAGTGAGTAAGTCTGTTGAACAGAACTTTTATTTAAGAAAATTACAGCACTACCGCAGCTACATTCTACGAGCTCTTCTTGGAGAGTAAAAGTGAAAAAAAATGCTAGATTGAGTTATACAGGTCAATTTACTAGTGAGAACCCACTACACCCAGTGACTTAAATCTCCAAGTGACTCCAATAATCGTTTGCTACTTCTGTAGTATTGCGCATTGTCATCCGAGAGCTTATATGCGAGGCTTTCTTGTGACTGCTGCTATATATGGTTCCGCTATGACCGAATATGCTAGTGTAGTGTATGAATCGGAAATCTCGTGATGATCGATGCTGGAGTCTCCAAGGCCTAGCATGCATCCCTACTAGTACTACTAAAAATGTTTGCACCGGAGAATATTGCTTACCCTAACCAGTGCCAAACGAACACGTCCCACAATGCTCCATGATGCTTCCCAAACCAACTATCAAGCCTAGGCAACCGAAAATTATTCTGTCTAGATATCAATTTTCTTTTGTTCATGAGCTCCTACAAATGGCAGCATTTGAATAAAATGTGCAGTATTACTGGAACACACATAGGTAAGAGCTTGATGATGATATAGATATACATATATATAGTCCCTCCGTTATGTATGTCACCTTCAAGACTTGATTTCTTAAAAATGAACAGCTACATTTGAATAGCATTGATTTACGTTAGCAGAGTAATATTTCAATTACTTCATTGTTGCATCAGTTACATTGAGTCTTATCTTTGATGGGCAGTGGATCTTACAGCATCACGATACCCATCACTTAAAAATATGTTACTTTTCCATACCCTGTCTCAAATTACACTTCAAGTAAAAATCTAATAAATATGAAAATTCTTGCAATAGCCATCTAACATGCTTCCTCATTGACAGCCTCTATATCTTTGATTTCAGCTTTTCTCTCACATTAGTTTTAATTCCACATCATCATTTCGGATTATTACAGGCACTGTGCATATATAGTTCCATATTTCCTTGCACACAGAGGAACCATATTTCCTTACACCGCATAGCTACGAGTTCCCTGCCTCTATTGTCCTCACAGCAGTGAGTCCATCTACTGTACTTCACCTGGATGCCGGTGTTATGTGCAGCATGTGGGCTAACAGCCTGGCTACCTATCATATTGCTGTATGGACTCTGAGCCACATTTGAGGCATGCAACAACATCAAAACCAATTGCTGCTTTTCGAAAAAGTTCTTCATCGACTGCAGCTTCGGGATGCTCTCTATCAGCTGATACAAGAAACAGAAAAACAGTCCAATGTGAAGCAATTAAGACATCAAAACTTTCAAAATGACTGAACAAAGGTATTTGTATGGAACGAACCCAACATGAACCGGTAGCTAGAGGCTGAATTCAGACCAGCGAAAGAAAACTATAGATGCACTGATAAAGTAGAAAAGATGGAGATTTAGGAAAAAAAAAAATAAAGGGAAGAATCCATTTATGCATGGAACATTTTACCAACCGGCACAAGTTCCTGATGCCTCCCAAGGCCAAAGTTAAATGGAGCATATGACACTTCGTTGGATCGATGAAGAGCTCCATGCCTCCATTCCCATATGACAATACATGGCATGTGATATATTATTCATTTTTGGGACCATTCTGGCTGTCCATTTCGACACTTATAAGAACACTGGTAGTAAAAAGGGGGCGACTACTACTCGGGTATATATATATATTTCGTAATGAGCGGAAAGAGGACTGAAGTGCCAGGGACTCGTCTGAGTCAATGCACGCGCACTCATAGGAGATATTGCAAGGACACGGAACTGTAAGTGTTCTATTTCACTGTTCATAATCAAATCTCAGAATCGAATACCACCCTCTGAAGATCAATCCCTTTTCTCAAACAAAAAGAAGAAGAAAAGACAAACACATCACAAAAAAAAATGGAATTCGTTTAGCACATGCTGGCCTCCAAAACCTTGGTGAACTCTACCAAATCGATCCTCCGGTCCTTATCCACGTCATATTTGGCGATCATCTTCTCACACTCACCCAAACCTACACCTTCTCCGAATCCAAGGCTCTGAAACACTCGCTGCAGATCCGATGCATCGAAGAAACCATCCTTGTTCTCATCGAACACCAAGAACGCCTGCCTGACCTCATGCAAGCTCGGTTCATCGTCATCGAAAATGCGGGTTATGCAGCGAGAGCTGATGACGCTGTCGCTGCAGGCCATGCTGCTCTCGTGATCAGAACTGAGGCCTATGCTTTTCATCACGGTGTTGATATCTTCGTACGCGATGGTCTCCAACTCATCGTCATGGTTCTTTTTCCTTGTCTTGATGACTTCGTTTTCGGTGAGCACCGGTGCCGGCGTCGCCTTGCAGGAAGGATTATGGCTGCAGGATTGGCATGAACAGCTCTGGATCCTTGAGACGCACCAGGCGATGATAGTCAGGATAAAGAGGAGACCACATGGTGCAGGGTGAAGAACCAGTTGCAGATCGGTTGTTGTAGAGCACGGTGACTTCTCCATTGCTGCTTCCTGTTCAACTTCTGAACTCTCTGTAAAATCCTTGTTCTGGTGGTGAAGCTAACTAAATTACTGTCAGCACTAGCTAGAGGTTAGCTGCAGATTCCATGAGGAACGGTGTTGTAGCAATAGAGGTTATATAGGTGTTGTGTTCCTTGTTTCGGAAGAATTGATCTGAAACATCGAAGAACACCACAAGATGTTTCCTGTTTGAAAATCCGCGCGGACAACAAAAAAGCAGACAGCGAGATGGCAATTTCAAACACAGGTGCAGCGTCCACGGTCTTGGTTCGTACGTATCAGAAAACAAAATTTACGGTCTTAGCTGCAGCACTTATTGTGCTTCTTGTAAACTTCTTCACACCGTTGTGGGAAGTTTCCTGGAAAGTGAGGAACGAAGAGTTTTATTCTCGGTCTCTTTCTCAGAAACATATAGTATAGTCCTACGCATGCATGGCCCTTTTGATATTTTTTTTTCTTCGTTGAACATCGACAGTGTGTTGGGAAATTCAATGAGCTATATATTATATACTATAACAAATATTCGGTCTTTCAGATCATGTGCACGCTCATGAATTAGCATTTTCCCAGGCCGAGCAAGCAGGACTGGAAAAACAGGCTGCCATCTTTGCCCCTGGATGGGCTCAAATGTCAGAACTAACCAAAACAATTGGCCAGACAAATCCGGTCCAAACTATAGACAGGAGGGTCTGTCACTCCAATCATTTCAGGCCCACCATGGTTTACGGAAGTTATGTGTATTCAAATGCAGTACATGGCTTATAAAACCAGCACTCCTACATTGATGTCGACTTTGTGATGAACTTTGATGGTATTCGATCGACATTTTCTTATATGTAGAAGTGTAGAATCCTTTCTTGACCTGCTTGTCTTTGAATTAAGAAGTGTGACTGAGATACCGCGAAAACGACGCATGGAAGGTGTCCAGCAATTCCAGAGGAACCGATGTTTCTTTGAAAAGATCAACTCTCAGGACCTCAGAGGCTGAGATAACGCTTCCGTCCAAAAAATGGCCCAAGACCTGGAAAGAAGTGTAGACCAAGGCAACAATTTAAACGTACTATTTTAAAATTAGTCCAAACTATTAATGTTTTTCTAAGGAAAAACTGTTTCTCTTTTTTGCGCAACTTGACTGAGTAAATTTGATTGGTTGGCATGGCAATGTACGTAACTTCCTGAATTGTACAGTTACCTTTCTTTTCCTTTTTGCGTTTCTTTCCCCATGTTGTAAAAATCAGGCAAGAAAACGCGTGTACTGGTTGAGTCTGTCAACACACGCTTTACAGGGAAATTAGAAGCTTCATTTCATGGACAGTTTCGAAAGTGTGAACAAAGGAAAAATACATACGCACCGCATTTATCTTCTCCTTTTCGTATGTGTGCGTGTGTGTGTTGCTATGTGCAAACAAGAAGCGGGTCCCCATGACTCACCAAAGCTGAGGAAATTCAGTTGCAACCAGTACCATATATTGACATATAAAACTGTCTATGACTCACGAAAGCTGTGGAAATTCAGGTGCAACCTGTACCATCGCCATACACAATACTTGTAGTTGAACCCTGTAAGATCTTCGACAAAAGTGAAAACCTACTTGCCGCCGTAGTTTTCTTTTCACCGAACATCGTAAGTTTATTTACGATTCCATAGTGTTCTTGGCGAAGGTGTCAAGCTCCAACTGGGGGAGAACGCACGAGATGACTTCCCGAGCACTCTTTCACTCCATCAGATAAGGTAATTAAACTAGGTTCAGTGGAGGTTCACAAACTATCTAACCGGAGATCGAAGTGCTGAATCCACTATGTCCTCTTCTCAAAGGAAATGTTAGTTTACGGCTAGATAGTTTGCAGCAGCCCACACTGAATCAGTAGTGCACTGAATGAACCTGCATGATCGATGACTGACATAAAAGCATGGTGCTGCGTACCGGATTGGTGGTAAGGCTAGGCGTTAAGTTGCAAGTGGCCAGGTACTGCTAAATTTATATTAGTGAATTTTACGGATCAACGAAATTTTTTTTCGACTTAATGATTCACCTAATGCCAATCGGATAAGCGGGTACGTCCGCAATATCCATAAAAGCTCGTAATTTTATTATTTTTTGTTCTACTTATACTATTTTGTATGAAGTTGCTTACTTATTATTTAAAATATTCTTTAACAAATTTTAATTAAATTAGTTAAAATTTTATAGTGTGAACACGAGATTTTAATTCTAAGTTCAACTTTAAATTCACTAGAAAAAAAAATCATGATTCAAAGTTATAAATATTTTGTATTAGTTGTATATATAATAATAAAGTGGTAAATTTTGTTGAGTGGATAAATTATTAGATTTTTATAATAACAGTATATTTTTTCTATATCAGCGATGCGGGTAGAAAGGTGTCCGCCTCACTTGCAACGTGTGCTGGGCGAGCTGATGCACAGTCAATCCGGCGTCATCTGTCCGTGTACCTTGTCACCATCCAATGTGCAGCCAATTGCACGGTAGTAGACGTAGTACAGTCTATGGTATCGTCCTGAGCTCAAAATGTTTCAATTTTTCTGTCAAGATATTCCCAACCTTACCATTTTTCGCCAATCACAATCACATACTGTATCTTTGATTATAGTCCCCTTTAGGGCATTTTTTATCTACACGATAGGAACCTTCTCGCGTCTCCTTTTCGCATGCCAATTGCGGAATTCGGTTGGTCGTTTCCTGATGGTGATCACTCATTCATCTTTTTTAAAATAAATAGCAATGGGGATCTAATGGCCACCAGTGAAAATAAAAGTAATTCCGTAAAATATAGTACAGCTTATTGCCTTGAAATTAATAGTGCAGCTTATTCAATACAAAATGGATATTGAACTGCTCATCAGTCACAACCATATAACTATATCTTACCTGTAGGCAGAAAAAAGGTGAAAAATCAGATTTTAGGTAGTTACAATTAACAAAAGAGTGGTAGCTAAAAGATATTGTTATGTAGTTAGTAGGTTTATTCAGGTTTTACCTTCAGAACAGGAATGTCAAGCAACTAATGGACTAGCAAAACAAAAAAAAACGCTGCTTCAAAACAGAAATCTTTGCTTCAGAATAGAACATTGCTTCAGAACAAAAACCTTTGCTTCAGAACAGAACACTGCTTCAGAACAGAAACTTTTGCTTCAGAATAGAACACTGCTTCAGAACAAAAACCTTTGCTTCAGAACATAACACTGCTTCAGAACAGAAACCTTTGCTTCAGAACAAAACACTGCTTCAGAATAGAAACCTTTGCTTCAGAACAAAACACTACTTCATGACTCTCCCTCATCACCATCATCAATTATGTTGCCAGCAATATTATGTTCAACGCTTTCTTCAGACCTAATCCAATTCTGGAGACAGATTAGAGCCATTAGAGCTTCAATAGTATCACTAGCCAAACTGCTCATATAATCACTTATGACTCTTTTTTCAGTAGAAAATGCGGATTCTGATGCTACTGTAGAAGCAGGTATGGCTAATATATCACTTATGACTCTTCCTCGATTTGCTTTAAATAATTTGTGACGTGAATGCATTTAGCTTCTATGAGAGTCCGGCCATTGTAAACAGGTTCAAAATCCATATTTTGGACTTAAGTTTTCTTTTTTCTGCTTCGACGAGAAAATTCCTAAAATAGACATATTAATAGGAAGTGTTTTGTAAATAACAGCTAAACATATTTGGACAACAGCTAAATATATTTCTGAAAACAACATTATACAATAGGAAACATATTTCAAACAGAGTAAACAACAAGAAATATATTTAGACAATATGTTACCTTGAGAGGGAGATTTCTGCGATGGAGCGGTAGATGGGGATGCAATTCTTAGTGATAACATAAGTCTAATTTCAGGTGACTTCACCTCTACTGATATCGCCATCGGTGATTTAAATTTCTTTGCACCTTGTATGTTTGCTCGTTGCGTTTGAATAGACCATTCAATATAAAACATAATCAAGAGATCATTGGGCATCAAAATTATACAAAGAAAGCACTAAAAATCATTAGGCTACACTTCAGAAGCTACATTTCAATATGCCACTATGAAAATGATGCTGGTAAAAGAACATAAATGTCAAGCAGCCTCCGCCGCTCTGATTAGTGCTGATAAAAAAAACATGAATGTCAAGCTACACTTCAATATGTCACTCTGAAAATGTGCAAGTATGAATTGATTAGTGCTGGTTCCATTAACAGATGGGTGATGACACAACAATAGTTTTATTTCCTGATGAACTGAGCAATAACAACAATATAATACCCTGCACCTAATGTGTGACGCACCAACATAGACACTGACATTACACACATTAAAAATAGCAGCAGGATGTAGTAAAACTTAACACTAACTATATTACTACCGATTATGGACAAACAAAACAGGTGATCAATAACATCTGATGCTAAAAGTAGGTATTATGAACAACAAGATGGTCAAAACAAACGAACTGCTAATCAAAGAACCAATACAAACGAGGATCCGTACAAAACTAAACCATTAAACTAAATCAACGTGATCACCTTGAACCCGAGGAAATCCTCACAGTCAGGATTGGTTGCCGCACCGCTGCTAGAAATAGCTGCCTGCTGGGAGGCTTGGTTGCCCTCTTCTCTGATGCTTTGGTCACTGGATCTTGGGCGGGTACAAGAGGACGCGGGGTCGAAGCAGAAGGACGCGCCGATGATGGAGAACAGTGTGGGGTCAAAGCAAGAGGGCGCGCCGTCGGTGTCGATGATGGAGAACACAATGTCGAAGACATTGGTCGAGGTGAGGCTGAGGTCTTTGTGCGTGGCGCCGGAGGGCGTACCCTTGATAATAGAGGGCGAGACGGTAGAAGGGTCGCCGACGGATACCGCCTCGATGATGCTGCAGGATTCGTCATCGGCGTCATGGCCTGACTGTTGATGTGCGGCGGCTAGGATGCGGGACTGCGACGCCACAAAGATGGCCACTTGGAGCCGCTGTGAGGTAGCGGGCTGCGATGCGGGCCAAACCTAGCGGCTTTGCAGCCAGGCCCGCACCGCTGCAGGCCTACCTGAAATGCTCACGGCTCACCTGCTTTCTTGGTATAAAAAAGCTCATCCCCTGAGGTAACTAAGCACTGAAGGTGCTTACGGAGCAAGATGGGCTACAGCTACACGCGCCATCGTGGAGGTGGAGGCCGCTTCAAAAGCCTCTACCGACACCACGCATCACATCACCGTTTCTATAAAATAGCATGGGATTCAGAGCTCCATAAGAGTCCGACGGATGTAGCGGAACAGTGGTGAGCAGAGCAACCGATCAGGAGAGGAGAGAAGATGACGAGGCTGCGCGTCGCGGTGGTCGCCCTCGTCCTCTGCTGCTGTCTCTTCCTCTTCCATGCGTCATCAAGTGCTGCCGACGCTCCTGGTAACCTTCTGAATTCCGCGTCCTGTCCGGCTGACCTCTGAAGAGTTTTTTTTTTCTTGGATGGGGCGCAGCAGGCTCGAGGGTCGTCGTCGTGCCGCCGGAGACGGGGGCTCCGGATTCCCGAAGCGTAACAAATAACGGCCAGGTAACTAATTTCCTCCCTCGCCCTCTCCCTGCGCGCGCGCAGATCAGGAACAAGTTTCGGATCGAAAGGCTTCGGTCGCTAGCCGAGGTGCAAGTGCAACTCTGACAGGCACGGCTCTTTGATCGATCGATCCCAGGTGGTCTTCGCCGGAGCTGGAGAAGAAGCGGAGGAGGAGGAGGAGGCCGGCGACGACGGCGGAAGAAGGATGGTCCTGGAGCTGGAGGATTACCCCGGCTCCGGCGCCAACGACCGGCACTCGCCGTGGGGACAGCAGCGGAGGAACTGACGAGATCGAGCTTCCTCGGAGTTTTCGAGTATCTGTACTGTTGTTGGCTCACGCGTTTGCCTGACACCTGTGAAACACGAAAGTGGTCGGTTGTTTGCAACGTACTACGAAGATTAACCAAGAACTGATTTAAGTGAAATCTTTAGTTTATACTCCATATAATTAACAACACAAATATACGCGGAGCCGTATGGTTTGTACGAAGAAAAAAAAGCAAGAAATGTTGGGTGGGTCGTTGCAACGACCGGCAGCTGCAGTCGCTGATCATGCGTGTGATTCTGTGACGAGGTTTGATAGATGCAGTGGTCACGACTCGCGAGTCGCGACGTGTTTTCAGAATCCTTGTTGCGTCGTTGTTGGACCAACTGACCGTTGTGTGTGTGTGTCCTTGCGTGCACCAAACGGGGTACGACAAGGGAAAAACAATGAAATCTTCTAGAATGTTTGTTGAATAAAATTGGGAAGGAAAAAATGAAATGAAATCAATTGGTTCAAATTATGTGCAATGCGGCGGAGGATTCGATTTGCTACAACCACGACCTCATCCACGAGCTGTGCGATGATCCTATGCAACCACGAACTCTGCCACCACGACGATCAACGTTTTTCTTGCTTGGCTGTCTTAAAGATTTGATTTTTTAAAACTTCAACATTGGTTTCGATGCATGTGTTATGCATATTTCATATGTCATTTATACAGAGTATTAAATTATCGAAGCCACCGTGATTAAATTTATAACCATCAATTATTTCCCTTTTGTTGATTCCTAATCCTAAATTGTACATTATGAATTCAAGCTTAAAACAGAGCGATTAATAATTGAATAACCTAACATTCAACGACCAATGCGAAGGCAAGCTGCAGAGCACGAAGAACAAGATAGGCACTTGTACGTCCGGCGACCACGAGGCGAGAGAGGGCGTGTGCGATGGCGTCACGGACCACGGAGCACGCGGCGTCTGCCTCGCTCGCCGGCCACGGCCGGACCGGGCCGGTCTGGGACGGACGGGCGCGCCCATCAACTCCTACGCTTTCTTTTTTTCCCGGGGAAATAAATAAATAAAAAAGGGAGAAATCGCGTAGTACTATTTCATCATACCAAACCGGAATCCGCCGTCGAGAGAGAGAGAGAGAGAGAAAGGGGAAAAGCTCAGATTTTTTCAGCCGGCCAGCTGACCCGTGCGACGAGCCGACCACCAGGAGGGGAGGAGACGCCGGAGTGGGACGAATCGCCGCCTCCGCCGCCGCCGCTGCCGCGGGGAAGCAAGGTACGCGCTCTCCCGGCCCGCTTTCCCCTTACCCCAGGTCCCCAACAGCTAGTAGATCCGCGGCCGCCGCCGGTCGAGGCGGGGCGCCGTCGCTAGCCCGAGGTACCCCTTGTCGCGCTCGCTGCCGCCGTTTCCCCACGGTGGGGCGGGGTGCCTCTGGCTAACCTCTCGACCTGCCGCCGCCCGGCGCGGCGGCTCAGTTTGGCGTGCTCCTGTTGGCTCCTCGGCGACGTCGCGGGCAGGGGCGCCTTGTAGGGTCCGCCGTGTGGTAGGATCATTTTCCATAGGCTTCCGTAAGAGATGGGGGCAGGCGGTGCCTAGGCTTCTGGGTGCCGCCTTTACCTCCTCCGGTAACGTGATTCGGTAACCTGGGTTGTTCTCTACCAGATGAATTTTTGGGAGCGGCCGTTCTCTCCAAATTTCTCCCTTTTCAGGCCGTGGTCACCGGCGCTGGGTTTGGTTCTACGACATCATAGCCGTCACAGAATCAGCTTAAGCGTTCCATTTTTCTGGTTGTGCGACGGTGGTTCTGATGATCGGTGTGCTCTTGCAGGAGCTTGATTCGTGAGGAGGAACATAAGGAGGGCGCCATAAAAAGGTGGGAATTTGGGATGGCTGGCGAGGACCATGTGGTGGTGGATGTGGACGGTTTGGCAAGCGCCAAGGGCGATGGAGGTACCGAGAAGCCGTCAGAGGCTGTGAGCAGTCCTGTGGCGGTCACTGCAGTGCCGGCCACAGTTGACAGTTCAGTTGAGGAGCAGAGCGGAGAGGATGAGCCGCTCATCCAGGCGGCAGAGTGCCGCATATGCCAGGAGGAGGACAGCGTCAAGAACCTCGAGAAGCCGTGTGCTTGCAGCGGCAGCCTCAAGGTTTTGTTGCATGTGATTATTGGAGTATTTTCATGGAATATTTTTACGTCTGGTAGTTGTTAATGCGGCGCAACTACATTCACTTTTTCCTGTTATGATTTGTTTATCAAGTTTATTGATTACTTGCACTGCAAGAAACACTCAAATGCTACCATCCATAATAGCTGATATATTCATCAAGTTCACATAATTGATTCAATAGGTAAATAGCTATAGGTTATTATATTATATTAATCAGCTCATCGTAATATAAAACAGCCTCAGCTTTCTATATCCTGTGGCAACAATTGTTCACTGTAAAGTACAGATGTACACTTTTGTCAGATATCAACTGGATAAATGCCATGCTTACTGAATCTGGGTATCTTCTTATATGCCTATTACAACCTTTTATGGAAATAAGAATGAGGTTATTTTGCATCTTGAGACTTTCAACAAAGAATCTATAAAATATGCTTTCAACAGCTTCATGAGAGAAGCTCTGTGCATGCATCCTTGCTTGTCCCCAGCAGGCTCTTTTCATGCCAGTTCACATTTTTCACGAAAAATGCCAGTTCACATTTTGGTCTAAAGTGTACCTCAGTTAACAATTACTTGAATTCTTAGAACTGCATTAATCTTAGAAGCTTAAGCCTGATCCTTGTTTTGATAAATAAAATTTCAATGCATTTTAGGCCATTATTCTGCATTGAAAATATTCTGGTTACTCAAATGATCTGACATAAGCCCAAGTATAACCACATTTAAGGGTTGCACTTGCGCATGATATGCACTGTCAAAATTGCAAGCTTTCTGAAGATAGATTTATTTTCTACTTTAGTAATAACATTGAAGTCATCATTCTTCGTACCCATGTTCAGTGAAATAGTAATGTATTTTCTCCATCAGATTCTTATGTGATCCGGATTCATACTTTTCTGTTTCATATGCAGTATGCTCATAGAGCTTGCGTGCAACGCTGGTGCAACGAAAAAGGAGATACTACATGTGAAATTTGCCACGAGGTCGGTTAATTTCATTTTTCTCGAGTTCATTCTGCTGATGGATTGTTTTGATTTTGTTTTGCTTGTTCTGTTGGCCCAACATTGGTGCAAAAAGTATCTTTCCAATGTCATTTCTCCTACTCTAGATTTCTGCATATTCATGTACTTTAATCCTGTCTGTGATCACTGGGTTGTCATCCTCACGCCAACCTCACTCCTACTTTGCATGGTGATGTGACAGCTTACTGGCTTAATGTCCCATCTGAGGCACCCAAGGCTAATTTTCCTTGCTGTGTCCTTACCCTCCTCTTCCATAGAGGCTTCACTTCATATAGAATAGAAGCATAATTCTTTGGGCGATTTTGCCCTACCCATAGAAGGTATTGATAATAGAACTGCAGCCTCAGCTGTGAACCATGAGCAGATGCTGCTATATCATGTGCAGGTTGCAGCTAAAAACTTGGAGCTGTACTAGAAGATTCTCCACCATGTGATTGTTCATTTAATGAGATTGTATTCTTTTCTTTTCACTAGACCAATTATTTAGTTTTAGTAATGTTGTTAACAAATTATTATAAGTTAGATAAAATATGTATTTATAAACTGATGTTTAGCTAGCACAGTGGTTTTAGTAAAATGAAAGTCTATGTATAATATTCTTAAAAATTTTAGATTTATCGTATGATTGATTTCTCCCAAACTGCATTTCCATGTATACTGATTCCTTCCAGGCTTTGATGATAACCTGCAGGAGTACAAGCCTGGCTACACCGCTCCTCCACGTGTTCAACCAGATGAGACTGCTATAGACATTAGGCAAATTATATTTCTTTAGTACACCTGTGGTCTATATTTTGTCTCTTTATTTATTTATTTTTACATTAGAAGCTAGAATATATCAAAGACAAAACTATTGTTTTGCAGTGACGAGTTGATTATGAATTTGCGTGACCCAAGACTTCTTGCTGTAGCAGCTACCCAACATCGGCTTCTTGAGGCAGATTACGATAATTATGGAGGTTCTGATGCTGGTGGTGCCGCATTCTGTCGATCTGCTGCACTTATTGTAATTACTTCCAATAATTCTTAGTTCTGTTTCCTTCCATAAGCCTGGTTGATATGATGCATTGGTAGTTACTACTAAATATCTATTTCAGATAATGTATTTGCATACTGTTGAACATTTCTTTTATACTTTTTACAATTTTTTTAGGGACTTATGCTTTTACAGTTCTCGTACAACTTCTTTATGGATTGAAGAACAATCTTTTTAGTTAATTTCATAACCAGTAGGGAATATGTTGGAGCTTTTTTGTTTGCATGCTGTTGAACAGTTCTTCTGTACTTTTACTGTTTTTTTTTTAGAAAATTATACTTTTTACAATTCATTGAAGAACAATCTTTGTAGTTTATTTCATAACCAGTAGGGAATATGTTGTAGCTTTTTGTCATCAAACTTATCCCTCCTCTTATCATTCTTATCTTGGCTGGTCTTGTATGGAATTGCTCATATCAGATTTCTAGTATTATCAGTGTACACTACCTCAAGATCTTTGCTTCTTCTGCAGTTAATGGCACTGTTGCTACTGAGGCATGCATTGTCAATCTCAGACACTGAAGGAAATGATGATGATGCTTCTACCATGTTCTCAGTGAGTCTTGTGGTCTCTGTTTATTTTCCCTGTGGATTGTAGTGGTACAGTTGGTTCCTTGACTTGACTTGAACCTTTGCAGTTGTTTCTGCTTCGTGCTGCTGGGTTTTTGCTGCCATGCTATATCATGGCGTGGATCTTCAGTGTTTTGCATCGCCGACGACAAAGAGAGGTATGTTTGATCCAGTTATGAAGGATCATATCTTGTTGACAAACAAAATTATATCCGTTACTTTAATAGGTACAAAATTATAAAATATGCTTTTGGGTAGAAAGATTAGTTTTGCATGCTCCAGGGTTCTTGGTGCATAGAGCTATGTCATGAATCCCAAATAATATATCTTACTCTCAATGCTTCCCCTACTGGCAGGAAGAGGCTGCACTGGCAGCAGCAGAGGTAGCCTTCATCCTCGAATCTGCACGTGGAAGCGCCCTCCATTTCGCCATCGCTCCAGACTCCCCTGCCACTCCGCAGCATGAGCCATCGCCACAATAGGTGACTCCAGTAGTTCCCCACGACTACTGACCATACATTATCGGCTTGTTTCGCTGTTGTAGTCCACTGACTCGCTGAAAGTTAAGCCTTCTTGGCTTTGGAGTACTGTGGCCGTGCAGAACCTTGTCCAAGTGCAATGAAAGCGTTCAATTTAATGTAAATTTGTTGTTCACTTCATCTACATTGAGAAATTGCAGCGTGACTAGTGTCTTTTTGTAATGTACAGTATTCTTTCGTTGAACTGATTCCCAGTGGACACATTTTGCGAAAAAATGTTTCTTGTTGGTGAGCTCAACGATGGGGAAGGGCTCCCCGTGGGAAAAACCGAGCCAGTTGATTGCAGATTTCAGGGCATAAAATAAATAATTTTCTTACGAAATTGTTCTCCAAGGGCACTACCCAAGCTGAGCTATCCGAGGGCTTAGTTGGATGACTTGGGATTTTAACAATTTACCATGGGTTGGGTGAACGTTGCATGATAGAAAACAAGCGGCGAATGAGTTTCTCCTTGTCCGGCCTCACATTATCCAATTTTTCCCATGCGTGATAGATGACAAGGAAAGGAGAAAAGGATGAGAGCCTGAGAGGTCACAAGTTCCTCCCTGCATCAAACTCGATGTCTTCTGAAGAAATGCTACTGGCCATTTGCCTATAAATAAAGCCTGAAACGTGCCGCTAGGTAGACCGGAAAACAAAACCTTCTATGGGTTCGACTATACTAGCCAGCGTGTATACATTAAGATGGTGGTGGAAACTGAAGTGTGTGTATGCGTTTTCAAGATCCAAGCATTCAGAAGAGCGCATTGGTAAAAGTACTTGAACAAGCATCGATACGAATTGTTTGCATGATATCATTGACTCCGAAAAAATGAATGATATCGTTTGTTTAGGATCTAATGCCCCACAGTTCAAGACCTCCCAATCTATTATTGGCCATGCAGAGAAGATTAGCGAGGAGTCTCCTATTGATGCCGAGTCAATAAGCACCTGTCCAGTAGTATCTGTGGAGGTTAATACTATCTGTATCAAAAGACTTTGCGACGTGGAACCGACTATAAAGAATCTAGGTAGCCTGATGGATATTTATACAGACAAAGACCATTTGCTTCGCTTTTATCATATCATATATAAATATAAAGACTGCTAATAGATATTTTATATATAGTGTATTCATTAGTGTAATTCCTCATATTCCTATGTATTTCTTCATTCTATTTTACACAGGTTACTAAAGATGATGATAATTCATCCACTAAAAATAAGAGATGCCGTTATATTAATGATAATAGCAAAGAAGATGATATTCATAGTGTGACCAATGCCAATATTAATGAGTTAGTAGATGTTGTGGAAGCTAAATATAATACAGTTGACATGGTACATCACCATTTTATTCATATATTGATTTTTTTGTCAATAAATATGTTTCTGAAAACTTGTTTGTTAACTATACAAATCTCAGCAAATAATATTCAGGAAAATGTGAATGGAATGTAACAGGCGTGCTTTCTTTATTTTGTTATTAATGGAGTGTAACATGCATGCTCACACAAGAGGTGCTCACACTAAATTTATGTAAGCATTTATTTATGAGGAGACTTAAGTCAAATGGAATGTAACAGGCGTGCTTTCTTTATTTTGTTATTAATGAATGAAAGGACACATGATCTTCAAAGGAAAAAAAGATAAATGATACACATAGTTTTTTTATTTAGTTATTGTCGACTTTGTCACTCTAGGTATTGTAAAATCTACTACTATATGGTAACGGAATTTTGGTTTTGAGCATCGCAAAGTATTTTCTAACTAAGGGTAAACCCATGCCCCCAATTTAAGTGCAAATACAGAAGAAAGTTTTAAGGGAATCCAAGATGATTGCTTGAAAGCTACTAGAGATAACAACAAGAGTAAATTCCCAAAAGAAAATTATTTTCCTAGGTGCATAATTGATGTGGGATGAACACCCCTCAATGACAGGTGGTAAGGTCAACACCATGCCTCATCTATCTTGCCAGGGGCAAGGGATGCATTGCCTTCAATAATACAGAGTTGCGCGTCTCCATAGCTTCAGAAACGACCCTGAAAACCACTACTACAACTGCACACATTTGAATCAGAACAGAACTGCACAACATATTTCATCGTTGATTTTACTTGGAAGCCGATTAAATTTGCATGGCCTGAAAGAAATTTTGAAACGTTTTTCATGAGATCCTAGGGGAAAAATTTGGCAATATTTTACCAAAATATTTGAAATATCGCTTTTGTCGATTAAATCCAAAATAATCAAAATGAATGAAATTTCATCACTAATTATATAGATGCGGCGGTGCCGTCTTGTCATCGTGTCTTACTCATGCAGACATAGTAAAAGATTTAACTGACTCCTGCAATCACAGATTGATGCAAAATCGTCTAGCTAGCATGCTATCTTCCGCCGAAAGAAGAAATAGTCACATCATTAACACTAAATGGTTCAACATGGATGGATGCCTGCTCATTCGTCACCCTGATGTGGAAATATGCGGGGTGCTTAGGCTCAGGCAGGGTCATGCTCTCGCTGCTGAGCATCGCAGCCACGAGTGACATGGCGGGTCGATCATCCGCACTTTCCTGCACACACAGAAGTGCAATGTTTATGCATCTCATCATCTCAAATGCGTGACACTCGGTTGCCATTGATGGATCCACAAGCTGCAGACATGACCCGTCTTTCCACAACTGCCATGCCTGAAAAACATATGGTTGTGAAAACAGAGTGTTTCTTCATAAGAAAAATACTGTTCATTAATTTATAGGGGCGTTGGATTAATAATCAGGGAATTAACATGCTTAAATATTTTTTTTCACTTTTTGCAATGAATCTTGGAATTTTAATAATAGTAAATCCAGCCTGAATTTAGGATTCCAGGAAGGGCACTGACTTGGACAACATCCAGATCGTGAGAAATATTTATAATCTAACAATTATATTTTTCCTAATATACTTACATGTCCCAGAAGGTTCATGAAATCTCCATACCGATGGAATTTTGATGTTTTTTTTCCACTGACAATCTCAAGAATCAACACCCCAAAACTGAATACATCGGATTTGATTGAAAAGAGACCCTCAAAAGCATACTCGGGTGCCATATAACCACTGAAACACATAATATTACATAATGTTCTCAAACAATGAATATATCTTAATTTGATGGCAAGTTGTATTTATGTAACTATGTAACATGTCTAATGATTTGTTTGAAGAACTTACTATGTCCTGACTATCCTGTTTTTGTTTCCTTCAGTGTCATTTGTACTAAATATTTTTGCGAGGCCAAAATCTGAAATTTTTGGGTTCATATCACTGTCCAAGAGGATGTTGCTTGCTTTAAGATCCCTATGGATGACTCGCAATCTGGAGTGCTTGTGCAAAGAGAGAAGCCCTTGTGCTATCCCATCTATTATGGAAAAGCGTTTTGTCCAATCTAGTAAAGATCTTCTAGTTTCATCTATCAATCAGTTAAGTAGAGATATATCAGATTGAAAACATTGGCTAGCACTCAAAATGAAAATAGATTGTCTATATATGATCGACAATTGAGTATTACCAAAAATAAAGAAGTCCAAGCTTTTATTTGGCAAATATTCGTAGATAAGAATTTTTTCCTCCTGCTGCAAGCAACATCCCAAGAGCCTAACCAGATTTGTGTGCTGGAGCTTGGCTATGAGCTCAATTTCATTTTTGAACTCGTTGAATCCTTGCCCTGAATGTGAAGCTAGTCTCTTTACTGCTGTCCATCATGAAAGCGTCCCTAAGAAGAAGTTCAAAAGAGATAGATCAATTAATGCTCTTTAAAGTTCATGATCTTTACACATGATCATGATAGTGTGTTCTTAGCTAATACCTTATACACTGGACCAAATCCACCTTGCCCAAGTTTATTGTCTTCCGAGAAGTTACATGTAGCCTCCAATACTTGTGAAAAGTGGTAAACTATGAATTCAGAAGTACTTCCTTGTAAGTCATAAACAAGTGTTTCATCCTCCTTTGGAATCATCGTAGTCTTGTCAAGTGTGAGTTCACCTAAATTCATTGTTGTTGATCCTCCAGTTAAACTTATATGCTTATTCAATTGAAAGAAAGAAATAGTATACAGTATGTTCAAGAGAGGCAAGAATTCTAATTATATACAGCTGACCTTTTCTTTGCCTTTTGATATATCTTATTATAGCAATGATGCATACCAGTAATGCAAGTAGCGGAACAACCACGGCAACGATCAAAACTTTTCTTGTACGCCCTAGAATGACAAAACAAAAATATAAGTAGCTAATTGATCAGAAAGTATGGAGAACTGCTTTGAATGATTAAATCTGTTGGTGACCTCGAAAATCTTATATTACATGTTTACAATAAAATAATTGACAGAAACATATATCAAATTGAAAGATGGCTACACTAGACTATCTGCTACTGAGCCCGGGAATTAATTAGTGTATTACCCAAGGATGATAGAAAGTGTCAAATGTTTGCGATAGTAGAACAATATTGGATTAGTAAGAAAATCCTGAGTAAAAGTATGGATAGATCATCTTGCTTACTATTAGATTTCTGGTTGGCCACATCTGTCGGCAGCAGCCCCTGCGGCGGCGGCACAGCAACTCCAGACAAGCCGATGTGCTTCATGGGCTCGCCGGAATAGAACAGATATGGCTCGTACCTCACATTACACCACAAGCGATAGTGCTGTACTCCTAATCTTCCTGCGAACCTATCCGTTGCCATGTCGCTGGCATTCTTGAGGCAGGCCCGTCACACAGTAGGTGTCAAGTCCGGGGTACATTGCGCCATGGAAAAGATCGCTGGGAAGCTGCTGCTGACGTCCATGCGGTAAGTTGCATACCTCTTCGTCGATTGGGCGGCCAGCTCAGCCGTTTCCTGCAGCAACACCTTGGTGATGCTGGTGTTGAAAGCAACGTTTTCCACGTTGCTGGGATCCAGCCGGGCATCATTGAGGCCGTGGTATTCCACAGGTTCTCCCGCGAAGACAACTCTATTCCCGACGAATTGGCATACTCAAGGAAGTCGAAGTCGCCGTAGCGAATAAGGCACCGATCACTGTAGTCACGTGGCCACTGTTATTGTGTAAGTACGGACGCAGCATTAATATGAATGCATCTTGGATGCAGGTGCTGCAGATGGAGGCGTTGGTGTCTCTGCAGCACAGTGCAAGGCCGTACATCTTG
>BCLH01000707.1:0-11479 GCA_001602315.1 Zoysia pacifica
AATGTTTGGTGGGATTTTACCAACGAAACTGTTATTTGTGAAATCTATCTGTTCTAAAGGGCTATTAACACCAAACTTTTGTGGTATGACTCCAGTGAAGAAATTATCAAACAGTGTGATGTTCTGGAGGAATTTCAGCTCAGCCAATCCTGAAGGGAGTTCCCCTGATAATCCATTTCTATAAATAAGGACGCTCTGCCGGCTTTGGATACTTCAAATATTCGCTGGGAACTCTCCCGTGAGCCGATTCTCGAATAGAAAGAGCTTCTGCAAGTTCTTTAAATTTCCTAGCTGCTTAGGAACAGTGCCATTTAGCTGGTTTGCATCCAACTCTAGCCACACCAACAGCTGACAATTACCAATCTGTGGAGGAATCGGCCCTGACAGGGAGTTCTGAGAAAGTAAAAGATATGTGAGGTTCTTCAATAAGCCGAGAGAAGCTGGAATTTCACCGGAGAAACTATAGTTGACAAGCGCAAGTTGTTGCAAGGCGCTACAGTTCCCAAGCCATGACGGGATTTCACCTCTTATCTGGTTGAATGACAAGATGAATATTTCCAAGTTGCAGCTTTGAAAACTGAAAGGGATCTCACCAGTGAAGCTATTGTTTGTAGCATCAAAGATCCTTAGGCCTTTGATCTGACCCAAGGTTTTTGGAAGAGCACCACTCAATTGATTATCAAGAAGATAGACCTCCTCCAAACAGGTGCAGTTGCCAATTGAACCTGGCAGAGCTCCAGTTAGCATATTCTCATGCAGCCAGAGGAACCTAAGGCTTGTACTTCCACCAATTGTAGCGGGTATTGAACCACTGAGCTGATTGTGATGGAGGTACACTTCCGCCAGGAACTGGTTCTTGAACAACTCCTCTGGTATCGCTCCACTCAGAAAGTTGTAGTGGGAGTACTACGTGTTCCGGGGTCAGGAACCACGTACGCTAGCAGGCTCGCGTTCACACTACATTTTTGACCACGTTGCGCTTAAGCCGCCTGCTTATGGTCAAACCGTCACCTAGTCACGAACAAAACCGGGACAAAGCGTGTACATTTTCTTTACGACTATTTTTTGCCCGACGTTTTCTTTATGACTCTGCGAGTACGTCACTTGACGGGCAACTTGCCAACTTGATCGGATCCACGACCGATCGACTCAGTGCCAACGAACACGTTTGCTGTCTCTGTTTGGTTTCGTCTTCTCGCTTTTTTTTTTTGTTTAATAAAAACGTAACTTAACTTTGTTAAAGAAACGTATACGCATGCGATGCCATTTGATTACGACCCTGCTGTGTAGTCTCGTCCAGTAAAGCGTGGACTCACCGAACCGCGACGGGACAAAGGACGAACCAACCAAACCCACGGACGCGGAGACGGTTGATTCATTGTTTTTTACCGGCGGCTGAATCATTGCTTGTTTAGTTATAGTGACGGGGAGGGGCCCTTTTCGTCACGCTGTTGATGACATTTTGTCCGAATCAAATGGGAACGGTTTCCGTCTAAATAATGAAAAGGAAACGGTTTGACCCCGATCCACCGGTCACCGCGTTGGAACGGAAGCGAGAGAAGAGATGGACGGAAGGCCCATTCGATAAGAGGCCCAAAATCTCGGCCCAAGTTCTCTGCCCGCATTTGTGGCCACACTGGGCTTGTGAATGGCCGTGTTCCAAGTAATTACTGTGCAGCACCATAGCAAGCTAAAATTTCTCCCGAAAAAAATACCGAGCAAGCTAAAAAAAAATGTTATGGACCGAGTCCCAGGCAACAGTAAGAATGAGCAACAAGCAGACAGAGAACTCCCCAAGGGAGAAGAGACCGAAGAGCCGAGCGTGCACAGTCGACGGAAGAAATCTTTCAGCGTGTCCTTGCAAGCAAACAATCAAATAGGCCTCGTATCCTTAAAATTCTGATCAAACTCGATCTCGCGGCGAGCGCAACGGAGAGGAAGCAAGCTCCAGTATTTGATGCCGCCGCTGTGGCCGACCGTTGGCGCCCGCAGCAGAGTTATTATAGTAGTAAGAGCAAACGAGTCGAGTCCGAAACACCAAGCACAGCGGGACAAGCCTCCAAAGCGATCGTGTAGTTTACAAAACCGTTCAAAACCAATTAATTTTCACGGTTTTTGATGAAATCGGACTGTATCGATTTTACAAACTAGCTGATTTTCATTTTATTAATTTAAAAGATTTTAAAAATTTTAAAAAAATCAGAATACCAAAACTCGGTAAAACCGGTCGGCTAACCGAAGAAACCGGTGGGTTTCAAATTTTGAAATATGTTACTGTAGTAAACCGGTGAAACCGGCCGGTTTACTTAAGACCAAACCGTTTAAATTTTGAATTTTCGATTTAAAACGGTTTTTTTGATTTCGCGGTTTTCGTTAAACCGATCCTCACCGGTTTTAGTGGTTTAAATGAAATATTAAACCTTGGTACACACTGCTTACGAGTTCGTGTGACCGTGTGACCACCCGTTTGTACTGTTTCCAATTGGAAACATGCTCGCGCTTGTGGATTCATACTGCTGACTGACATTGGTAACGGTCAGATCAACGGGCTGGACTTCTCGTCAACGCCTAGCTAGTCCGCAGCGATCAGCAGGCACCATAGGTCAAGCCGGTCTGAACTCTGAACTCCGAATCGAACAACAACCGGGCGGCTAGCTAATCACGTCGTCGTTGATTAGGAATTTAGGACATAGGAGGATGGCTGGTACGGAGTACCACCTCTGGTGCTTGGCGACCAGTCAACTGATCTGGTGTTTATACCAGTCGATGAAGAAAGCGATCTGGTACGTAACTAAATGAAAGGTCTGTCGACGTCGGTAGGAACATGCAACGAAGAGTCAGATACCGGCGCAGTAGCCTGGTCACGTTTCGGACGAACAGCGACGGGATGAGGACTTGTTATCCTACGTACGGAAACTATAATTATGTGTCCCTCTGCGACGTTCAGAACATATGAAGCGTTTATCACCTTCAGTTTGGATATTTCCGGTCCTGGCCTGTTCTTCGAGTTTGTGGCAGCAGAAAGGCCCGCACGTCCGCTAGCTACTTTTCCTAGACTTCATCTCGTTCGAGCTTTCTCAGAAAAGAAATAAATGAAAAGAAAGAAAAGTCCGTTCTAACAGCGCTATACCCAGTGGCGGACCCAACGCTTGAGCTGCACAGACCGTGACCCGAGTTGTTGGTCTAGTTTTAATGAGGAAATTAGTAATTTTTTTATAAGTCGCAGCACTTGCATAAGCTCGTTTAAGGTTGTGACCCGACTCTTATCTCTGGACTGGGTCCGCTACTGCCTATACCCTTGATCGGACTTTCCATCCGTCAGTGCATGTGTCCCTAAATGCCTCGTCCCACTTTTAGCCTGCCTTACGCAAACAAAAGAGTTCATCTAACACACTAGCAGTAGCCGCTACCCCTCATGCAGCCGTGCTTATCCACAACAAAAAAGTCCGGTTCAAAGCACCAATGATCATCTGCTTCCTCCCCAAAACATCCACTGCAAGTACGCAAAGGATTCCACATTCCAGGGCCAGCAACAACAAGCTCTAGTGAAGGTTCAACCAACAACGCATGACGCGTTCGACGCGACGGCACGCGTACCGCCATTCACCAGCAGCAGAGAGAGAACAAAAGGTGCCTTTGCCTCTCTCGTGATGGATTGCCTCCCCCAACCAACCTCTCATGGCTCGATGGCGCGAGTGCTCGAAACGTCAGCCGGCAACTACTCAGGTCGATCCCAGTTGTCGCCTGTAATGGGGATGCTGCCTGCCGGCCAATGAATTCAAGCTCTGCAACAATTGAAACCTTATCCTTCAGGTTCCGGTGCCTCCAATGAATTGAAGCTCTGCAATTGAAACGGGCAATGAATTGAAGCGTAAGGCGGTTCTGCTTTTTCATGGAAATAAATTAACCGTAGTCTCGTCCCAAATCCCTGCGATGATATTCCCCTTGATATCATCTCACCCGATCGATAGCTCTTCCACTTGCTGAAAAGCGGCATCTGATTAGAAACATAATCGCAACAGATTAATGTATAGTATTTTAAAATGTTGAGCATCCTGTAAAGGTGACTTTGTTGTTAAAGTTTATGGGAGTGTTCATAATTTGACAGTGATGTTCTCACGAAAAGATGCATGTACCATCTGCTGAACGATATATTTCTTTATAAAAGTACAAATTTATAGCAATCAAATTTGTACACTGCAACTCGTTACAGTTTAACTACTGTTCTTTCGCTTTTTTTTTCACCACTTTTATATACATATATATATATAGTGCTAGACAGCAGCAGTCCCCGATATATGCACCAATATCCCTTTCACGTTTTCTGATCTTCTTCAGTTAGTCTGTAGTAATCATCATTATGATCTATGATATAAGAAAGGCATGCACTAAACCATCTAAATATCTAATGATGGATCAACAGGAGTTGATATGGTCAGTGGCGTTGTTTGCCTCTCTGCTTGCCAAAACGTGCACACAGGTAGCAAGCAGATTAGCTGAGAAAAAATGTTTTGAGTCTACTAACTATATTTTTTTGGTTGGCGTAGATTAGTTTGTGCTAAGGACGTTATCAGGAAAATAAAAACTATGAAGATAGTAACCAGTGCATATAACTTTCTACTCCAAGCATTATTCAGTAACTTGCAGGCATGCTTACTCTGCTCATATATGTCCGTCCGTCTGGAGACAGTTTGGCATGAAGTAACACTAAGATGACACTTATCAGCTAAGTAGTAGCTAAGGTACGCAAAGATGCTAAACAATTCCACTACTAATTAGTGAAAAAAATTGCCCACTGTAGCCTTTCAGAGTGATGTTTATGCCAAATGCTTTTTTTTAATCTTATCCAATGCAACTAGCAACGCTACAAGCATACTAGGAGTACTGTATTTCATTTCCACGAAGTCATGATGGCCAAATCTTTTTATTGCGGGCAAAAGTGAGCGCCAAATCAGGTGATGTATGATGTACTATCAAACATATGGGGGGATCATTACCCAAATGGATTCCAAAACATATCAGCTAAGCTCACACGGTATACTACACAAAGATTTACGAGTTTGGGGCTCCTTTGGGTTGCATGAAAATTTCTTGAATCCTATGAAATTCCTGTACAATTCGTATGGACTTTATGAGTTCCAAAGGAGGCTTTAAGGTTGGGGACATTTATAATTAGAGCAATCTAAACTATCAAACTATTAATCTCTTGTGGACTTATCTATGTATGCTGAATGCCATATGTTATGATGGTCTTAAAGTTTACATTTAAGGTATGTGCGTGAATTATTTATCGAAGTTACACATAAAAAAGTATACAAAATTCAGTTATTTTATTGGCACTGAAAATGGCAGGTATTGCTAGTTCGTCTATTTGGCATGGAATCAGTGATGTGAAGAAAGTTGGCACTAAGCTGCCTGAGATTAGCAACAATTATTTAGCCATATTAAACAATAACATGTCCTAGAAAAAATATTAAGTATAATAGTCAAGACGACTTATATTTTAAAATATTTGTGAATGTCTAGGGTTTAGAGTGTGTTATTTAACTCATCCAACAATTTGAGAAGAAAAGAAACCAATGCATTCGACTTTAGTGTTCAGTACTAACTAAAAACACACGGTACAATATATCTAGTAAGTTGCTTAGGGTGTGTTCGGATCACCTTGCTGGGGTTGCGGGTTGCTGAGGCTACGAGCTTGTTAAACATGCTATTGTTGTTGGTTCTACGGCCGCAGCTGCCACTGTAAAAATCTCTACCGAACATGACCTTAGTTGCATGAGACAGAGTGCTCGTATGCGATGTGCGTGTAGCTTAATATTGCATTTTGTCATGTCGTGGACGTTTACTCGCACTCGCAGAGACGCGGCGCATTTGGCTGCGATCGAATAGCTTTTGTACGGTGGGAATCGACGATGACGCAGGCGCATTTGGGGTGAGTAGGGGAGTTGGCAGACAAGACACAAAGTGGCGGACCTCTGCTTCATGGGGGCGTTGTAATCGGAATTATACAGCTCTGCTCGTTGTTTCGTTCCCAATCAAATATGTCTGAAGCTCAGGGGTGTAATTGTTATAATTCAAGGTGAGCAAAGAATGGAAAAAAATAATAATAAAACTGTGTTTAGACAGCATCTTTAGCTGAAAGATGAACCATCGGTACTTGTACTGGTCTGAGCAGGAGCAACCCTTGCCCTGATCTGAGCTGAGCGGAGCTACCGTACGTGGGTGCTTATACTCCGTGCCCGACACGCACACGCACCATGCGACCCCGGTGACCACAGTAATACCTGTCGTGCGAGCCTGACCAGCACCATCTATGATGCCCAGCCCAGGTGCGTGATCCGCGGTCGATGCGACCTGCCGTGCGCGCGCGCGGGATTCGGCTCGTCGACAAGGGATATCCCGGATGGGACGCTGGGCGACGGAGTGGCGAACAGTTTTCTGCGAATTCTTATAAATTTTTCAGTCCATGCAAAGCTTTACTGGCGGTAGTAATAGTTGAGTCAGCACAACTTACCTTTGCTATCTCCGAGTGATTGGTGAGTCATGTTGGAGCAAATTTAGAGCTCTTTTAGCAGACCTTTCAACTTTTGATTCTTTAAATTTACTTCTAATTTTACTGAGATGATTCTGTGGTTAAAAGTAATTCTCACTTCTCAAAATTAGACAAAAATCACTTCTCCGAAAATAGTGTTATACCTGAGAATCAAGAGCTAAAAGCTCTGTTAAAAGAGCGCTAAATACTACTTGATAGATATTTCGGGATGAAAGAAAAAATTCCTTCTAGACCTCATAGATACAATGAAAAACGACATGGAAATTAGCTCTCAAAGGTGAAACGAAACAGTGGAATTCCATCCGTTCGCGCTGATACGCTCATCATTGCTATGGTTAACATTCATTGAGGAGTTGTCCATGATAAAAGGGGCAGAGCAAGTTGCCAATGTCGCAGCATTCCTGTATCGATCGTATGGCCCCTCGAAAGTCATCATGGTTGAAGAGCTGCGTCAAGAAAGTAATTATAGTGTTGGCTAAGTGCTCCAGCCTCCTCTGGATAAGATGGTATCCAGGTATATCTAAGTAGAGAATATGAACAGAATCTCGCATTGGTTTCAGCGTAAGAAAATAATATGGAAGGTTTTGTGTGGAATTTTAGTGAGATTTCAAAGACAATTTCTTGAAAAAAAGGATTTTGCAGGTAAAACACAGTCTATAGTTAAGAGTTGGAACTACAGTGTCCTATAATTCCAGACTGGAGGACTGATCCTGTCAGTGCGACATAACCCAGATTTGATGCATAACTTATCCTCTGGCAACTTAAAACTTGAAGGCAGAAACCGTATGGGTAAGTGCATTCCCCATGGTCCAATGCTACATCCCTGAAATGCCAAAATATTCCCAAAACATCTGAAAAGGAACAAAAAAGTGACCTAGAAGGAGAAGCATAGAGCATAATAGCCTATTGTTAATAGGCTTCCTTTTCATTTTGCATGGACAACCCTGTGGCAATCCTCACGGTTATCCAAAAAAGAAATAAGTTAATTTGCAGAGAACCTTAATGCAATTTCCAATCATAAACTATTTAGATTAACTTTGCACAAAGTGGCTGAGTGACATCATAATTTATTATATAATTCCTTTTAGCAAATCCACACAAGCAGTGACAAATTTCCCTCATCTCCCCTCTTTCCCTCCTTATAAATAACCCTCTACTCAACCACTGCATCCTCACGCACCGTTACAGCAAAGCAAAGCAAAACCACTAAAGAACTCAAAGCCATAAGCAGCCTTGAGGAGAAGAGTGCTAAGAACAGCTAAGCAATGAGGCCAGGAGCAGGGTTCAATGAGACCGCAGCGACTGCAGCGAAGGCCGTAGTGGCCCCGGCGGCCGCTGGAAGCGTCGCGCATTCCGCGTGGCACTCGCCGGTGCCGTACCTCTTCGGCGGCCTGGCCGCAATGCTCGGCCTCATAGCCTTCGCTCTCCTCATCCTCGCGTGCTCCTACTGGAAGCTGTCTGGCTACCTGGAAGGTGGCGTTGGCCGTGGCGAGGACAACGGTTCCGCCGCCGACGGCGCCAAGCCGGCGGCCTCGGAGCTGCCACCGCCCCTATGGGAGGAGAAGATACTGGTCATCATGGCCGGGGACGTGAAGCCGACGTACCTGGCCACGCCGATGTCGAGCAGAGCGTCCTCCTTTGGTGACCGTAGCGGCAAGGGGGACGAGGAGGGGGAGAAGAAGGTGCAGGAAGTCGCCATGGCTAGCGTCAAGAATGCTGAGGATAACGGCGAGCACAGTGGGAGCCGGAGAGAAAGTGAGGAGCACCACATCCCAGAGGTGTGAGTTTTTACGATTCATTCAGCTGTTTCGACCCAGGTTCCGTTTCATTTTTGGTCATTTGTGAGGTGCCACCGGAACAGAACGCAGCAGAACAATTTTGTTTTGGTTATTGCTTTGCTCAGAGGAGTGAAGCAATTCTGTGGCTCCGATGACCATTCCCAAGAGAACCCCAATCGAGGTCATATTTTTGCTGGGTTGTCTGTAATTTTTGCAATGACGAACAGATCAGAACGGGATCGCCAAGAGGAAGCATTTCTGTTCTGATATCTGTAACTTTTTGCTACAATGAGAATGGAATTATGAAATGAGATTGCAGCTTACATTTTATTTTCTTGATAAAAGTTGGTCCTTCGTCACCTTTTGTTTTTGCTCGCTAGTGAATGGAAATGAGAATATATTTTTCTCCCCGCTTTTCTCCTCTTCAGTGGCCAATTGGCCTGCTTGTGCCGAGTGTCTCGGCGTGCGCGAGTGGGCATCAGGTAGAGCACGCACTTGCATGTAGGGGCAGAAGAGTAAACCATCGGCAAAGTGGACGAGGATTAAGTATTTTGTTTCAGGCAGGGACGCAGTGCGTCGAACGAAGGGCGTGATGCCCATGATTGCGAATACTGCATGATCAGCTCAGCAGCAACCATGAACAGGAGAAATATTCTCCTGTTGTTGGAGAAGACTCGAGCTGCTGCTGTTGCTGCCTGGTGGCTCGCTGTTGTTTTCTGAATATCCAATCAGCCGGATTCGGGAGACAGGGCAGAGTGAACAGATTCTTGACGACGATGTGTGAGACATGAACCACGATGTTGACATGGCGTTTATCGCCCAGCTGCATGCAAAACAGCTTCTGAGAAGTGAGACGCCGGCGTTCCTGAATATATATTTCTCCTGCTTGTTTGAGTTGCTGAACCCGTCGATTAATGAAACGCCCATATATATCAACAGCAAATTTTCGTGTCATAATTGTAACATTTTTTGTGACCGAGCAATCGATAAATGTAATGTTTAGTTATTTGGCGTAGATTGCACTAGATCCATTAGTAGTGCCCCATGCACTAGATCCAGTTTCATGGCTGAAGTTCACTCGCCACGGCCACAAGAACGAAGCACTGATGATGCATGCGGTTACCCAAGTATATTTGCTCGTGTCAGTGTCTTATTGCACTTGGATCATCTTTCAAAATCACGAAAGTCACTAACGACTAGATGAGAGGCATGGTGCCGAGTCTGCAGACGACGACACGCCACCATCAAAGCATCCGTAGTGGTGTGGTTGGGACCTGAGTACCTGACAGAGCCAGTTCGATCCATGGACGACCGACTTCATATCTGAGCATCCAAATTCCTCGATCACACGGATAAGCATGCGTGGTGTCACTTTAGACATGGAAACTCGAACACATCGCTTACTTAAAGTTGGAAACTCCTGAAAGAATGCACCGTTAAACCTTCTCTAATGGCGGTTTCACCATCAGCACGCAGCATGCCGAAGTGGGCGTACTTGCAGCAGTGGCTGTCGATCGATCCATTCCACGCACGGTGGTCCGTCGTCAGGTGCGCCGGCCGCGAGCTCAGCGCGGTGGGGAGCTCGACGACGACGTCCCGGGCTGGTCTCGCCATGGCTTTCCAGCAGCCCGCTTCAAATTCTCTGTGATCTGGACGCCTAGCTAGTGGCTGGCGATTTCTGGGAACAGTGAGCGCAGGAGAGATGCGAGCTAGGTAGAGAGAGCAGCTGCTAGTGCACGCATGAATGATTGATGGATCCACCACCCAAACAGCAATCAGCCAGCAAGCAAGCAGCTGGTGCGTTGTGAGGTCATCTTTCCAATTCCCATCAAAGTGAAGGCCACTTGCGTGCGTCTGAACATATACACACTGGAACAGAGAAAGGTCCTTTGGAGAAAGTTTTCTTGGATTATGATTAGAGGATCGGTGATCGATGGTAATGGTCTAGCTACATATATACCGGGGGTTGTGGGGACAGGTGATCGCGTCAGGCAATCCAAGCTCGACAGCGATGAGCGCTAGCTGCTAGCTTGTGGATGTACGAGTAGTAGATCTGAGGCTGCACGGCCGATTCAGTGGAGCAATCAAGTGACGATGATGACGGATTTTATAATTTGCCGCCGCGTCACAGCTCACAGGCGACTGTGACCGGGACTTTCATCCGTGGCCATGGATTTTATCTGTTTCCACCCGTTTCTCTCCGCTGTATATATTCGGCGTTTCTCCTGAAAGATTTTGTTTTTGTCTTGGCGTGCTTTTGCATGTCCATCAGTGCATTTAAATATCTTTTCACATTAAGGTACGTTTAACCCTCCGACCGTATGACTTCGCACTGTACAAACTCCAAAGGATGCTGCGGAAGTAAGGGTGTAAATAGGTGCAATTAGGTTATCCTATGATCCTCTTTAATTAAAAAATAAACTAAAAATTTAAAATCCTCTTCATATTCAAAAAATTAATATTGTTAACTAAAGAGTTTTAGAGATTGATTTTTTTTATCTCTATGTTTCACCGCTACGTAGAACACACAACTTCCTAACCATGCAACGCGGCCAGAGGCATCTGGGGTACGACGGACGGGGACGCAGCTGGATCAGCCACTGAAAAGGGGCGGCTGCGGGAGAGCCAGCGACGGGGGATATTGCGGGAGACGGAGAGCGACGACTGGGACGGCGCCTTTGATGAGGTTAATAGACGGGCACTATAACCACACGGCTGGACAACGCGTGGAGGAGGTCGTCGTTGATGCTGTTAGTACCAAGCACTTCTTGGAGCAATGGTGTGGTTGCATTGGTACTGGTAGGGACCAAAATTGACCCCGCGTGACCGAAACATTGACAAACTGGAGTACCCCTGCTGCTTCTCTCTATTGCTACTCTAGCTATGCAACTATATTTCTGAAACTTTTGTATCGAAGTTAGTTGGGAGACTTTTGATGCTTGGAAATTTGCTTCTCTATTTGTGATTGATCCTGTGATTCGAAGTGGGGAGGTGTTTGGTTAGACAAATTGTAACGTATTTGCATTACGATGTAATACCGTTACGTAAAAATGTGTTTGTTTTAACTTATTCTGTAATCGAATACGACGTAATCCCATTCCGGCCGGTTCTATCCTGAAACACTCCCCCACGCCCCCCCCCCCCC
>BCLH01000707.1:11484-37888 GCA_001602315.1 Zoysia pacifica
CCCCCCCCCCCCCCCCCCCCCCCCACCACCGAATTCACTTCCATCACAGAGCAGTGGCAATCGTGACCGACAGCGTTGTCCTCGTCCTCCTCCCTGCCGGCGTCGCGGCGTGACCTCTTCGTCGTCGGCGCACCCCTCCTCCTGGCCGGCGCAGCGTTCTTTCTCCCTGCCGGCGCAGAGCTCTTTCTCCCCGCCGTCGCGCGGCTTGTCGTCCCCGTCGACGTGACGCCCCTCCTCCCCGCCGACGCGCCCCTCGTCCTCCCTGAGGGGCGACGCTCTTCCTCCCCGCCGAGCGAAGCTCTTCCTCCCAACTGGAGCGACGCTTGTCGTCCCCGCTGGTGCGCCTCTCCTCCCCTCTGGCGTGCCGCCCGTCCTTGCCGCGAGGCGCGCCGCACTTTTCCCCACCGGCGCAACGTCCTTCCCGTGCGGCACGCGCCCGTTTCCCCACCGGCGCGACGTCCTTCCCGCGCGGCGCGCCCCCTGTTCCTCACCGGCGTGACGTCCTCCCCACGCGGCGCGAAGCCTGTCTTCCCCGCCGGCGCGCCGAACCTCCTCCTCGCCAGCGCGTTGCGACGATGAAGTCATGGGCCCATGGCCCTGCGATGATGATGTAGGAGGAGCGGCCGAGCTGGTGGTGGCCTCGCCGAAGCTGAAGGTGTGCTGGCGTACGAGTCAGGCGCGACGGCAGTGGCAGTTCCATTCCGTTACACCTATTGATCCAAACAAACTTCGTTTTAACCCATTCCATCTACATTACCAGTGTATTGAGAATTCCATTCCAATTGCGTTACAAAATTTTAACCAAACACTACCTGGGTTCCTAACAAACGCTTGCCGATCCTTGCATACGCGAGGTGGTTGCTCGCCCACGTCAGTAGCCTGCATGCATGCTGCACTCGCCCACACCCGGAGAAAGCGCACAGGATGGCGAGGGCCAAGGCTAGCCAAGTCTCGCGACCGAAATTCACGGAATGGAGGGCTAGGCAAAATGGCGAGGGAGGAGGAGAAACTGTTGAAGCTATGTTTCATGAAAAATTGAATACATTTAGCTATAAAAGTGAATTTATCTAACCTATTGGAGATGCTCTAAGTGGAGCTTCCTATGACATTTGCTCAGCTCGAAAAGAAGGGTTTTAACGCACGAAATGCAGCCCACTTTTTTTAAAAATAGGGGGTCGGAACGAGCTGAAAGAGGGACGAGACGGGAGGAGAGCCAGCGGCGGGCCGTCGCAACCACTGTGGTCGCCGGCGACGAAAGCAATGCAAGCAGCGGATCAAAGTTGAGATCGGCAGGAGCAACGAAACCAATGAAGAGAACAACGGCAAGAGGCCTGCAGAGAAGCTTGATCGTGTTGCCGTTGTTTGATGCTTGACGCTCGCCAAACACCCGCTGCGGTTGCAAAGGCTTTTCCCATCATAGGGTAACAATCAAGTTGCAAGCGAAGTGGATATTATTGTGAACTCACATATTTGCTCTGTTAAATTTATATTAGTGGCTTTTGTGGATCAACGATATTTTCTTCACAGCTTAACAATGATATGCTCGCGAAGCCCACCGGACAAGTGAATATGTCCGCAACAACTCGCAATTTTATTATATTTGTTTTACTTATACTAATTTGCATGAAGTTGCTTTCGATTATTTATAATATTTTCAAACAAATTTTAATCGAATTCGTTTAAATTTTATAGTGTGAACACGATGTTTTAATTCTAAAATCTAACTTTAAACTCACTAAAAACAAGTATTTTAAAGTTACTAATATTTTAAATTAGTTGTACATGTAATAATAGAGTCATAAATTATGTTGAGTGGACAAATTATTGAATTTCGCAATGACATTATATTTTTTCTATGTCAAATAATAAAGTTCGTAGATTCTTGCAAAGATCGTATATTTGATTTACCACTAATCATACGTCTCGCAGGGGAACAGCACCCAGCAAGTTGAGGTAACAAGAGTAAGAACTACCGCTGAATTTTTGGCGATGAGAAATATTACTGGGGGGGGGGGGGTAACCTACTGATTTGTCAGTATATTGGACTGTCTGTCATGTGGACCATGGGCTAAAACGTATGAGGAACAGCTGGCTATGAGAATACAAAGGCACACCGGCTGTGAGGGAGGAAGGCATCAAGCAAATATCAGAAATTGTTACCCCTGTTCTTCTTCCTCCTCTAGACAAATTCCCTTCCTGTCCCCTCTTAGGTTCCCTTCCTTCTAGAACCCTCTAGAACCTTCCACCCTATACTTATTGTTCCTCTACCCCTGCTCTGTTCTCTTTCACTTGTACTCGAATTATCAGTGAATCGATGATTGCCTGTGCTGTGGAATCACCTATGGAGGAGGTTGCTAACAACATGGTATCAGGTTCAGCGGTCCTTGCGGACGCCGAGCTCGTGGAGTTGAAGGCCATCCTCGAGTTCCAGACGAGGAAGATCATCGAAGCTCTCCGGGAAGGCTTTGCTGCGCAACAGGCGAAGTGGGACACGAGTTGTGGTCGTTCTGCCCCCCGGCGGCGGCTCCAACATCACGGCTGTGGCGTCTGCACCTGCGGTACTTGGCGCCACGACTTCGCACGGCGACGACTGCTGCCTTAGCAGCTTCCCATGTCGTGCGCCCGCCAAGTGTTCGAGTACATGCTCCAATGTTGACTCCGGTTCCGATGAAGCCACTGACTCGTCCTCGACCTATATCATCACCAAGGAGCTCTCCCTTCACCCCGTACCTCCTGCTGCTTCACCCTTCGACACCGACATTGAGCCCAGCAGTTTCACCGGCAGTACGCCCGCCAACTGTTCGATGAAATGTTTGGACCGTGTTGGCATCATTATAATGTCAGTTGATGTGTTTGCTAGCACTGAGGAACCTGTTGTTGATCTCATCCGTGTTGCTGCGCCTTCACCAGTCAGCACTATGCAAGCTTGCTTAGGTGCCCCACCAGGCGTTCAAGTAAATGGCTCACTGGCATGTTGCTGCTACAACCAGCAATATGGGCATGCTTGTATCTTGGAACATGCCTACAACCTTGCTGTCAGTACCCACAACCACCATCAGCAAGCATTCCAATGAGTACTCACAGCACAATATGTTTGGCGTCGCCATCCAAGCATCCATATGTGTTTCAGGTTCTGTTCTAACCACCTTTGGCTTAGAGTGTATGTTGTCTGATGCAGTAGTTATTTGGGAGCAGCAAATGAAGTGTGTTGAATTGCAACCGTGGCCACCGCCCATGCTGTTGAAGAAATTATATGACTGCGCTCTGCTTCGCCCAAGGCCATGGCCATATTACATCACTAGCAAAGGATATTCCATAAGTTGGGATTTTAGTTGGGTACTGCAACGTCCATGGTGGCCACCTCCAAGTCACATTAATTTCGGTTTTGTCGGAGCTCCAGTAATGAAATTTCCAAAAGACATGGCGACAACATCATTGAGTTTTGTAGCTGTTCTAGTGGTTGGATGTTGGGGTTCTCTAGTGCCGTCAGTGGAGATCATAGCGCCAAAGCCATATTCTGATGGAGATGCGATTTTCTTGTTTGGATTGTTGGTATTTTTGGCGCAAGAGGGAGCTATGCCCTTCGTCCAACGGAAAATGATTCTATGGGCAATCTGGTGGCCTAAACTCTATTTGGATGCCGTAGTCAAACTGCATAGTTCATGTGACTATCTACAGCTTCTACTTATCTGGTATTCTATTTCACTGGAAACAAAAATCAGTGCAGCGCATCAGACATGCAGTGTATTTTTTGCTGCCACCTTGCAAACAAAAATCAGTCCAGCACATCAGACGTGTGGTGAGTTTTTTGCAGCTACCTTGCAAACAAAAATCAGAGCAGAGACTTGTGTCCTAGATAGTATAAACCATGATTTTATTGGGGCAGTGTCTTACGTGATAAGGCATATACAAGTGATAACAAGCGGCTACAAAAATAGAATCCTGTCACAGCATGAAATAGGTTTGGGGACAATAACTGACAAAAGACAGGGCAAAATGTTAGCAGCTGGACATGCCCATTGGATGACTGAAGTTGTACGTGGAAAACACCTTCCTGTTAACAGAGGTCTAGTAGTGACACATGTTCCTTCAATGGAGATGCTCTGGTCTTTGTTCAACTGCAGTTCCAATGTGCTAGGCTTTTGGCTGTCACCTGATTGGGCATGGTGTTCAGTTCTTGATGGCTTCAAGTTATATTCAGAAAGAACTGCAGTTCGTGCTGATTATCACAGATATGCAAGAATCATGGGTCGATTGAGTTTTGATGCTGAAGAAGTGACAGATTTTCATATGGGCCAGCTGGAATTTTCAATGGGGCATATGCAGATATCAGGGTCAGCTGGCATGGAATTTGATCTTAGTGCCTCTGAAATTTATATCCTCAGTGATGTCTGGATTATATTCAATTTCCAGGGTGTTGTCCAGCTGATCCATGAGTCTGAATTGAACACTAAGTACAGGCCTTGGGATCCTGGTGTCGCTATGTTACGTCCGCTTGAGGGCAAGCTGGACGTTAAGAAGGGGGGAATGCCAGTATATTGGACTGTCTGTCGTGTGGGCCATGGGCCAAAACGTATGAGAAACAGCTGGCTAGGAGAATACAAAGGCACGCCGGCTGTGAGCGAGGAAGGCATCAAGCAAATATTAGAGAAATTGTTACCACTGTTCTTCCTCTAGACAAATTCCCTTCCTGCCCCCTCTTAGGTTCCCTTCCTTCTAGAACCCTCTAGAACCTTCCACCCTCTACTTCTTGCTCCTCTACCCCTGCTCTGTTCTCTTTCACCTGTACTCGATTTATCAGTGAATCGATGATTGCCTGTGCTGTGGAATCACCTATGGAGGAGGTTGCTAACATGATTGCTCCACTGAATCGGCAGAGATGAGAAATATTAGTAAGGGGGGGCAAATCACTTAAATAGGATCAAATTTACAATCTCGATGTTAAATGGATCAGGCAGGGCAGGAGAAATCTACTTCCATCAACACTTGTTTAGCTTAATTGTGAAAAGCAAGCGGGGTAGGTTATACTGTAATACAGTTAGACGCGCTAAGCATTGTTGATGGGGTGGATAAGAAGCATCTGGGTTCTGCATCTGCAGCAAATGGGCCTAAAGAATCAACCACATTATCAGGGATGAAACTGTAACCTACAAGGAAAAATCGGCTAGTCAAAAAATGAATTGCCATTGGGCAGCAAACTTCAACAGAAATATTCCCCACGCCCATGGTGAGCTTGTGGGCTAGATGATGAAATGATCCATCATGTGGTTGATCACGTCTGTTCCATCCGAGTTTAGCCAATAGCTTTTAACCTGGCAGACATCAAGAAAATTATATGAGGACCACGAGCATATGTTTGTTCAGGATAAAAAGTGTAAAGATCACGATCATTTTTGTGCCTGAGTCAGCATAAGCGGTGAAATCCTTACGAAACAAAATTTAACAAGAGTGCATCTAAGATCCCAGGAAGCTTTAATCATGAGCAACAAAATAATACTCTGTAGTATAGTATGCTGATATGCACAACTGTAAAATAGATAAAACGGAAACTCCATGGGCTACTTATTCTTTAGTGTGTTCATCAGATGTATGTTAAGATACGAAGTGTTTCCCTTCTTTACTACGTAAAGCATATATTTGTTATTTGACGTACAATGCTACTATGCTATCGATACCTTAAAAGGGTTATAATACAACCTTACAATTTGGTGCATCGAAAAGGCAAACTTTATGCAAGTAATCGCTGGCAGTCTTCTAGGAATATTTCAACTAGACAATCATGCAACACAATATATACATATAATGGTAGAAGCATCAACAGTGTACACCTCAGCTGAAATGAACTTAATCAATAGAAACAGTAAAGTTTGAAATGGTAAAATAAAACATACCTGAATAGTGTTATGTGCAACCAACCTTTGACTGCTTTTCTGGAAACTCACATCAACACGTTCCCATGGAACTTGCGTAAGGCCTCGTATCATCTCCTCTGCACATAAGAAGGGTTCTTGTCAGAAGTCATTAACCACACGATTTTAGCAGCTTAAAGGAAGTACAAAGAACAGTTAAAATAAAAAATGCAGGAAGTTGAAATACAACAAATCGTTTATAGTAGGATAAAGTCCAATTTACTCCCCTCAAGTATAGGCAAAGTCCAAATAACCCCCTAAATTATGATTTGGTTTATTTTACCCCGCCAAAATATGATTTTGAATCAATTTACCCCCTCGTACAATTTTTTTTTAATTCTCCTTACACAACCATAATCTTAAGGTTAAGGTGAAACTTTATGAGATAATAAAGCACATCATAACATATATTAGAAAAATATGTTTTGAATTTTTTACCATTCTTTTGCATATAATTTTGTATTCTAAAGATTAATTTACTATTAAATATCTTTCTTTATAAAAAATAATGACAAAAAATTCTAATGATTTTAAAAAAATGTGTTATGATGTTATTTATCATGTCGTAAAGTTAATCTTAAAATTATGCTTGTGTGTTGAAAAACAAAAAAAAGGACAAATTGCATGAAGTGGTAAATTGATCCAAAATCATGTTTTGGTGGGCTAAAATAAACCAAAACATAGTTTAAGGGGTTATTTAGACTTTGGCTAAACTTGAGGGTCGTAAAGTAGACTTTATCCTTTATAGTAATATCTATAAATTACTACACCCTCCGTCCCATTTTACTTTTTATCCTAGAGATTTCAAGTTTTCCCAATTTACTTGTCATCCTTGCTTCCCAATACACCTTTCTCTATTCCTAATGCATATCTATCTCTAACTCCTCGTTTTCAGCACATCCCACCTTTTCCACCCCTTTTTAATTCTCATGCCCACACCTAAAGCTACAAGTAAAAAGGGACAGAGTGAGTATTTCATAGGGGCAACGGTTGGGCAAAGCACAATTGATACAATCTTGATAACTCCAACTTAAAAAATTATACTTCATAAATATAGCTAAAATCGAGTGATAAATGATTTATCTATTTATCATCAAAAAATAGATAAAACAAGAAGAGAGCTTACCTTCTGGGTCATAAAGATCAGAAGATACTGCTGTTTCATTATTGTTTATAATTCCTTTTTCAACATGGACAATGTGTGGATACTTTTCATCACGAACAAGAAGCCGATGCTACATGAATCAAATAAAGATAAACCGGTTCAGTAACAAATATAAAACAAGAATGTATTGCTAAGACTTACTTTTGGCAACTCATGCTGACGTCTGATCGATGATGTTCTCCACCCAACCATATCTTTCATTAGTTAAGAGGCTATCATATTAGGGCAGTATAACTCAGAATATATAGACTGCACAGGTATGGAATATGGCTGTTAAGGATACGGTCGAAATTGGCATTGGCATAGGCTACACGCCGTTTGAATGAACGCAATGCTGATCTGCAGAAGAAAACATAATGAACTTAGGCTGACGCCCCCAAACATCACTACCTACTTTGGACAATCAAAACAAATGATAACAGTGATTCCTGCACAATCACATCTATCTAGTATTTCAAAAAGAAAGGGGAAGCATAAAAAAATAACCTGAATTTCAGATCATCGCAATCATCAACCATACGAAGAAGAAGTGGCCGTCCACCATCATCATTGTCTGTGAGGAATAAATGTTTTCCAGTTCTCCCAACAATCAAATGTGCCGTTTCTGATGCTCTTCGCTCAAGGAAAGGCAGGCCACATAAAAATGGTAGCTGGTGGAAGAATCTGAACATGAGACTTAACATTACAGAAGAATTTGAATGTTCTATTGTTCTTGTTAGACTTCAAGTGAGAATCAAGGCACTTCGTGTTCCTTGTGTATAGGAAACTCAAATAAACATAAATAATAAAGTAATACTCCATGAAATAAGAAAAAAGAATATTGAGAAATCTGTGCTGCTAAGATAACACTGACTCCGAAGAAAAGATACCAAACTGGTGTAACAACACTTCTTCTATGAATCAAACCTGATACTTCACTCAATGGCCCTGTTTGGCACAGCTAAAACTTGTTAAAAAGGCAGCTTATTTTCACAGTTAGTAAAAAGCAGCTGAAAAATAAGCTGCTATTTAGTTCATTCTGAGAAGCAGTTGAACTAATAAGCTGCAAGATAAGTTTGCTGTTTGACACAGCTTCTGCTTATTTCTATGAATAAGCTGGAAATAAGCTGTGCCAAACAGGGCCTATATCGAGGAGAACTTCATTCAACTATGTTAACTTGGGAGACTAATACTCTACGAGATATCTCAACCTTTATTCATAGCACAACCTTAATACAATGTAGACACTTCTTTTTTGAGTAGCTAGCTATAACTTTTCATGACACATCTAAACACTAGGACTGACACTGTCATTCTCATGGTACCTCTAGAAATATTAGTCACAATAGATAATGGTAAAGGCCATATGAAATTAATAAGGAAGAGAAGCCGGCTGATTTAATTCTGGTTTATAAACATTGAAAGATATCAATCTTACCTGTTTATTTCCACTTGAACCCAGATGAGGTGATGCAAATGTTATAAAATTCATAGGTTCTAAACCAGCAATGAGACCCTCCAAATGCTGAGATTCCTCTATGCACTTCCCGGCCAATGATTCGGTGTTGGTATTAGGCTCGTAAAGTCTCCCTATAGCATATCTGGCGACAAGGCCACCCAAAGAGTGTGCCACAAATGAAATCTTCTTCACACCTCTTCTTTGCTCTACAACTGATTGAACCTATAATGGTTCAGTTAGGTTCCAATACGAAACAATAAGGTTGAAAATAATACTTCCCAATAGAAAAATTACCACATGTGAAACGAACTGATTAAATGGATGTAAAACTAACACCAAATCAACATTTTTTTCAACTTCAAGAAGAGTTGTACATGAATAAATAAATAAATAGTAACTAGATGAGTTTTACTTTATGTTACAAAAGAGAGAACAAAATGGATTGATCAAACAATTAGTTAACTTCATATCTACAAAAAAAAAAGTACCTCATTCGCTAACCTTTCGCCCATCAAGTCAACTCCATCAAATGTCTGGGTGGCTGAGTTGCATTGACTTCCTGCAAGAAATGGAGCAGTATAAATCCATTTAGCATTAACAGGAATACAAGAATAATGGCAGAAACAAAACTATGCCAAGAGGAAAAAAAACTCTACATGGTTTTTGCATCAGCTCAATCCAAAAGGAAAGCACACAAAAAATGTATTATATGCTGGGCTGGCAAAATTTCTTTTAACACCTGGTCATGTCAACTACAGAGTTCTGAGATGATAAGAATCATATTCTGAACAAAAAATGGTACAAAAGAAGATTTTACAAAACTTGAGGTGCATCTAATTAACTACATGATACCACAGAAGCATCTTACAACTGCACAGGAGGAAAAAATATCAGGTAGTAGCATCAGCTAATACAGCCATTGTGGTAAATTGTGTTAGGAGTACTAAAAAGGATGTGCCAGAATGAACTTGCTGAAACTGTGGGCTGGGCCTATTCCTATGGCAGTCACACAAAGCGGAGGAATGAGGATCTACTCGACATGTCATCTTAACAAATGAACAATGCCTCATGTATCTCTTAGGGACAATAACTCTGTGTAATAGATGTTGCCAGGTGAGAAACGGCTAATCTCCCAATTTTTGGCCTACAGCCTCCTAGATAACTAGTTGCAAGTCAGCAGGGACACTCGAATACATGTTGTCACCATTATGTCCTAAGCCTTCCTGCATCAGTAGACTAGACTCTGGTATAAATAATTTTTGTGGTGAATTTGACATTCTTTTAAGAAATATTCCCTCCGTTCTTTAATTGATGTCGCCGCTGACTTTTAAATTCAACTTTGACCATTCATCTTATTAAAAAAATTTGATAAATTTCATATATTTTGATATAATTTGATTTATCATTAGAGTTATTTGAATCACAACTTAAAAGTTTACATATTCAAGCAATTTTTTTGAATAAGACAAATAGTCAAAGTTGAATTTAAAAGTCAACAGCGACATCAATTAAAGAACGGAGGGAGTAGAAATTAAGGCACTATACCGTTACAAGCTCCAAACACATTTCAGAGAGCAAGTCTAATACTCCCGTCTTTCATTGTCCAATCTTTTCGATCGAACATATTGACATCAATACTCCTTTCCATGGAACATGAAACGGAAAATCCTGTGGATTGGAGAGTACTCACGGTGCACGATCACCTTGTCCGGCATCCGCCTCACGAACTGCTCCGCTGCGAACTTCCAATCGTCAGCACTAGACAAAATAAAAACAGACAGAATATCAGCCACATCACGAGATTCACCACAGCCCCGAACAAGCGACAGCACGTGCGCGCGGATCCACCTCCCGACGAGGCCATTGACCATGACGACGAGGTGCTCGGGGAAGCCGCCGCCCTGCGCCACCTCCTCCTCGGCCTCGGCGCTCCACACGTCCTCCCCACCCCCGCGCGCCAGCTCCTTCTCCACTTCCGGTCGCTTCCCCTTCGCCTCCTTCGCCACCGCCGCGGCCGGCGACGGCGCCGGCCGGAAGCAGCTCGTCCACCCCCCGCTAGTACTACCGCCGCTCTCAGCCGCCGGGGCGGCGCGGAGGGCGAGGCGCAGCCTGGCGACGGCGCGCGGCCACCGGGAGGACTGCGCTGGAGTCGCGGCGCGGCCCATCGAGGCGGCGCCGGCGGCGATCATCCGGCGATTGGGGGAGGCCTAGATGTGGCGGTGGGATGGAGAGAAACCGTGGAGTGAAGTAGCGGGGAAGGTGAGGCGAGGGGACGTGGAGACGCGGAAGGGGAGCGAATCAGAGAAGCTTCGGGGCGGGCAAGCGAGCGAGCGAGCAGGGCAGGGAAGGTGACAATGATGGGTGTACAGCGAGTGTGACGAAAGGGAGGGCTGCCAATTTGCCTCCACCACACGGACGGACGGGCTGTAAAGCGCGTCCGCACCACTGCTCGTGCTGCTTGCGGCCTGATCCGGTGGCAGCCCTTTACTGCTTTAGTGTATAATTAATAATATTTTATTATATAAAAATTATATTTTTATATTAGAAATTATGTAATTTTTTAAATATTATTAATACAAATTAAAATAGTTTGATTTTATTTAAATATAAAAATGCTTATATTTTGTAACGGAGTTAGTAAGTAGTTTTTTGTCCATATAGGATTTTTTTTTGCTATTACAGCTCCAGTAATTACATTCTCTCTCCATTTTTAAATTAACATCGCTGTTGATTTTTAATATCAACTTTGACCATTCGTCTTATTAAAAATAGTTATATAAAAATTATAATAAGATATATGATATTCATTAAAAATTTTGAATAGGACAAACAGCCCAAGTTGATGTCACTACTACAAAACGAGGCTATGGTGTCACTCAAAAAATTATAATAATGTCGATCGAACGTAACAGCCGACACTAACAAGTTTTGATAGCCCCCAACGTTACAACCCGACACTATTGTGACACCAACAGTCTCGAACACAAGTGACATCATCCTATAAAATAACACTAATTTCTTACATTATATAATAGTGTCGGTACCAGTAGATGTCACAAGCAACCGATAGTACAGAACACGACACCATTGTTGGTCATTGCTTACTCCATTCACATCGAACACTAGAAAGAAACACTAAAGTGTTGAACAAACGTGATCTAACAAAAATCGACATTGATAATGAACATATCAATGTCGATCGGACTGACGTCAAAAAGAACAGAAACTAGTGTGTCGGAGCAGTATCGATTTTTGGTGTGGTAGTTCAGACGACACTGCTATCGTCTGTATTGTGTCATTTATGATGATCTTAATATGTCCGACACTGTTATTTCGTGTATAAATACTCGTTCTCTTCCTCCCATCGAGGCACTCTGTTCGATTCTGTTTCGGAAAGTGTGTCCGGTGGCCGAAAAATTTGGAATACAAGGGGGATAGTTTTTATTTTATTTTTAATCAAAGGATATTGTTACAGGAGGTAAATCTATGTTATGTTTAGAAGTTTTATGGTCTTATGATGTGGTTTTCATGTAGGTTTAGAGTGGGATATCGTGAGAGGAGTTTGAAGTAAACCTAGCGTATACAGGCGTAGATTTAGGACGGGTTTTGTAGATCTCAACTAATTTTGTTGATCTTTAAGAGTATTAGTACATAGTTAATTAGCTAGATCTCTAGTTTACATATATAATAAGACCTACATTATAGTGCGGGTGGGGCAGAGGAGAGAGTGAAAAATTAATTGTATATCTAGTTAATTTTATATCCTCCATATTATAATATTTTCTCTTTTTATATTAGTGATTTGTGAATATGGTAGACAAATCTTGGATGTACAATGGCGCTGGCGAAAATCCATTTCTATATTTTAAAAACTTCATTTGTCGAAGCCGCTAAGACTAGAAATGTACATATGAAAGCAAATAGATTATGGTATCTGAAGTGTAAAAATATTGTAATGTTTGACACGTCCGAAACAATTCGTGAGCACATGTTGAAAAATAGTTTCATTGAGAACTACTCAATATGGACGAAACATGGAGAGATACAAGTGAATACATCAAGCACTGGAGAACAAAAAGCTGGAATTGGATACAACAGAGGGTTTGACAGATCCTGAAACTGCAGGGGCCGCGTCTACCTCCTGTTAAATGGCAGCGAGGTCCTCGAAGGCCGATGCCTGTCACTGGTCTGGCTCGATCCGCACCCGGAGAGAAACATAGAGATAAAATACAAGATGTAGGCTAAAGACTAGAAATATCATAATGATAGTAGTGCAAGAGCGAGAGAAGATGAGGACGTTGTTGATGAGCGTCAGCATGCTCTTCACCTTGCATTGGCCACCGCAAGGTGAAGAGCATTCAGACGTTCATCAATAACGTTCACATATTCTCTCGCCCTTGCACTACTGTCATCATTATATTTCTAGTCTTCTAGCCTACATCTTGTACTTTATCTCCGTGTTCCCCACCGAACGCGGGCCAAGCCAGGCCAATGACAGGCACCGGCCTCTGAGGACTTCTCCGTTGTTGAGCAGAGTACACGCAGACCCTGCCGTTCCAGGCTCCGTCAAACCTCTTGAAGATAGTTTTCGGCTCTGTCAAACCCTTGAACAGAGTTTGAACAAAGTTTCGAGCTTTGTCAAACCTCTTGACAGAGATTACAGGACACTAAACTTGAGAGTAAATCCTGAGCTCACTGCCATAAACCCTAATAACTTGATCTGACAACCTGCTTCAAATGAGAGTAACAGATCTGGTAAAGAAATGATGTTGCAAATACATCTGACAATCGAAATATAAAACTTGTATATGTTCACCTAGTGACCAGGCTACCCACACGCGATTGGACATCATAAGTAACAACCGAAGAAGGACCATACGCGTGGCATGACGGGAGGAGGCTAAGGAGCGTGCGGCGGCTGAGGAGCGGCGGCTATCAGGTGAGAAGCAAGAAGGGCGGGATTCATATATATACCAATAAACGACATTACAATGACAACAGTGTTGGTCTTTTACTTCTATAGTGTCAGTCGGAAGTGACTGAAATTACAACCTCACTGAGCAAACATAACAAAATATTTCATTTTTTTAAGCATCAAATGTTGTATTATTTTCTACAATGTTTTCTAGATGATAAGCAATCCTATTTCATTTTAGAATGTATTTTTTTATAAATTTTGTTATAACTTTCCACCTACAATCTACATTTTCTTATACTCATAACGTGTAGTGCCATATGATTGCTAATATATAGTTCCATTTGAACTAAAACTTTCAAGAAAAGACTAAAAAAAAATTCAAACAAAAATTTTTCAGGTTCTTTACACAATGCAATTTACAAAAAATCAAATTGTAGATCAAATATCATTATATACGTCGAGAAAAAACAATAAAGAAATTGTTAAACTTATTAACAGTGTCGGGCACGATGACATCGCTTAGCCCGACATTGCAATGCCACAGTGTCGGCCTTTTACTTCTGTAGTGTCGATCGGACTTGACCGAAATTACAACGTCACTCAGCAAGCATAACTTAAATTATTTCAATTTTTTTACGCGTCAAATGTTTCATTATTTTGTACAATGTTTTCTAGATGATAAGCATTCCTATTTTATTTTATAACGTATTTTTTTATAAATTTTGTAATCACTTTCAACATACATTCAATATTTTCTTGTACTGATAATGTATAATGCCATAATGATTGGTAACCTATAGTTCCATTAGAACTAAAATTTTCATAAAAGTACTCAGAAAAATTCAAATAGAAATTTGTCAGATTCCTCACACACTACAATTTACTAAAATGAAACTGTAGGTCAAATATCATTATATGCTTCGAGGAAAAACATTAAAGATATTGTTAAAGTTATTAACAGTATTTATAGTATCGGTTATCGTGACATCATAGTGTTCGACATTGTTAATCATACTATATAAGCAGGACTTGTTGCATCGTTCCACACTAAACTTGGTGGCCTTTTTATTTTCCGCGCGACACTGTTACGCTGCCGAAATTTTTCGCTAACCCTAAACCCGTCGCTGCCGCTCCCATCGCTGCTCCTTCGGCACCAGCCGGGGCTACTCGATCGTCCTCCTTGGCTCCGGTACCGATCGTGGCTGCGCGTCCTCCTCCGACCTCCGGCTGTGTGTTCGCCTCCGACCTCGACGCCTGCCGCGTTTCCTGCTGTACGGCTTCGGTCTTCCGACGTCTCCTCTCCCCCTCACTCACTCCGGAACCCTAATGTAAGTACCCTCAACCATTCTTTCTCGGTAAGCCGCCTCCACTTTCCCATTCTGGCAATCTGTAAATTGTAAGCCGCCTCCCCTCTCCCATTTCGACAATCTGCAAACTATAAGTCGCATCCTTTCTCACCATTGTTTCTCTCAATTTTTGTGGCTTCGAAATGTTATATGACATTTTTTATGTATATACATATTATTTTTTAGTTTATGGATACATTGTAAGACCTTCTTTGACACAAAAGTAAAATTCTTGATTCCTATGTTTTTCCTGTAAATTTGATCTAATTTCTGTGAAATTCTTGTGCAAATCCTGTGAAATTGCTATGTGAATTACAATGTCGGTTTGATGACGTTAGTGACCAACACTGTTATCGTATAGGGTCGGTATTGCTGACATTATCTTTGACCGACACTACTATGACACCTGTCCTAAATTCTTTTATATATAGAAAGGTTACTCTTGCTATATGTCATCTAGATTATAAATATAATCTAGTATAATCAAATTATAGGCACAATGTACTTTTCAATTATATTCGTGCTCGATGATGAAAGCGGACTAAGTGAGATGAGAGTGGCAGCATAGACCATATATATCTTGTGACTTACAATATCAGATATTTGTTGCCATACGAGTCAAGAACTTTAGAGCGTTGGAAGGCTATTAAATTGGCAACTCCCACTGAGAGCAAAAGTCTTTCTATTCTGTACCCTCTTCTTTTGTTATAAATCATTGGATCTATTTCATGATATATCCACAAATATAGGAAGGCTTGGGTAGTTGACTCCATTGATTGTAAAAGAAGTACAGAACACGATTTCTTGAAGTCTTTGATGCATAATGACCTCTAATATCATTTTAATTTTTTAGTGATCTGATATTCATAATCATAACACAATATTTCTTATCGGTGACATCTCTTAGTTACAAGTTCTACATTAAGCATGGAGAAAAACATCATCCAAAACAGAAAGAAAAAATATCACACAAAATATATTTTTCGGTACTACTACACCATAATTGAATAATTTATATCACTATATTTTTGTCTATATCTTTGAGACTTTCAACATTTCTATTTTGTTTCCAAAGTGTGCAAAACAGACTTCTGACAGTGTGCATTGTGGCTACTATGTGTGCAAATACATAGAAGCTGGCTGTGGAAAATACATGACATTGCCCAACGATGATTATGTATGGAAAAATGTAAGTACTTGTAGTTTTAGTAATATTGTTATATGCATTTTCACACTATATTGATATTTGTATTTTAGTAATTACTAATTATGTTTTTAATATTGGCAGGCAGCAGGTGCCAGTGCAAGAAAGCCAATTTGATGAAGCCACACTCAATGACATTGCATCTCGAATGATTTGCTTCATGATGCATGAGTTTATTCATACAATGAGTAAATATTATGAATTTTTAGGTGATGTGGCAGCACATCCAAAACTTGCTAATTGGTGCAGGAAATATCACAATTCAGAACTAATTCGCCAAAACTTTGAGGCTGGGCAGAAGAGAATTAATGAACAAAACCGGAGTTGGCCGAGCAAATAAAATTTTAGTTGTTAGTTCTACGTGAAATGTTCATGTATATGTGTAAATTAAGCTGCTGTAGTGAATGAACTTGTGTACATATGTGACTCTAAATATTCACTTTGTGAATACATTCTCTGTCAATATATTTTATTAATCTGTTACTAAGATGGCTCTTACTAAAATACATGAAAGTGTCGGTTCGGTGACGTCACAGAAACCAACACCTCTAATCCAGAAAGTAGTGTCGGCATATGACGTCATAATATATAACATGAGAGTCCTGTAAACAATGTCGAGAGAATTGGCATCCTTAAGACCGATATTGTTGATAGTGAGTGCAGTGTCGGTTGCATGATATCAACACAATGAAAACCACAGTGGAAATGTCAGTGTCGGTTTTATGACGTCATAATAAACGACACTGGTGTAACTAATAGCAGTGTCGGTCAGATGATATCATGCCGTCTGACACTGCTACTGTAGTTACTTGTGTCGGCGGGGTGATATCGTGCCAGCCGACATTGCTGTTTTTGTTACTAGTGTCGATCAGTTGATATCATGTTGTCTGACACTGCTTGTCTAGTTCTTTATGTCGGTCTGATGATATCATGCGCTCTAACATTGCTGTTGTTGATACTACTGTCGGTCAAGTCACATCATGCCGTTCAACACTGCTGTTTTTATGCCTAATGTCAGTCCCGCTGGCGTCATCTCCACTGACACTGAAGACATAGCTATCAGTATCAGCCAGGTGATGTCATTTGACCGACACTGATAAGTTAGTTCAGTGTCGATTTCTCTGAATCGACATTAATTACCGTTTACAATAGTGTTGTGTGAGAAGTGTCACACAGTTTTAACCAACATAGCGAAACCTTATTATGACCCAATATTAAAGGATCTTTTAGTAGTGTGTTAAAAGTTAACGGCTACAACAATTTGAGAACGAAGGCTATTATAATTTATTTTATCATTAAAATTATTTGAATCACAACTTATATTTTTTTAGATTTGAATTAATTTTTTTATAAGATGAAGGATCAAAGTTATAACTCAACGGCAATAACAATTTAAAAACATACATGGAGTTGCCTGGATTGTGAGAAATTGGTAAGCGGAGAGGAGTTATTTTGTGCCCAGCTAAAGCAAACTAGAAATTACCCCCACTAGTTCATACGGAGTACTAGATTTTGTTAATTAATCGCACATCCATTGACCTTTACATGGATTTCGTCGGAATGGCAAAGCATGCGTTCACACCAGACAAGGATGTCCCAACTGGAACATAAAGATGCAGCATGATGAGAGAATCATGGTCCCCGTTCTGATCCTCTTTCCTGCACTCATGTTTATCCTGCACCCTGCTCCTGATGGAGTCATCCAGGAATTCATCCGTGTTTTATCCTCCCTAAGCATCCAAAGTCCGGGTTGGTCGTGTTCGCATGTGATGCAACATGACTCTGAATATCGATACTAGTGAGTAGTGACACAGATAGCCGGCAAGATATATAAGCTACAAAACAATTCATACTTCAGATATTCTGGGATAGGCCAGCAGCAAGGATGATCTCAATGAAAATAAATATTAAACGAACAAATTGATTGGTGAGCTCTCTCACACTCGTTAGGCCCCGTTTAGTACGGAGGAATAAAAAATGTAAGAATAAAAAAAAACGTAGTAACGAGAAAAAGGTAGGAATAAAAAAAGTGAAAAAAAAACTACAGAAATACAAAATAAAGAAATGAAAAAAGTAAGTTGTTTGGAATGCAGAACAAAAACACAAGAATAAAAATATTAATAAAACTTAAATAAATTTTTAGAAGCTATATTATCATGATTTATAGATTAATTTAGTTGCTCAATCCCTCTGGTTCAGGTGTAAGAAAAGAATATATTTATTTTTGAAATTCTTGTTAACAATTAATCTTCAAAAGTTCAAAAAAGTTCCCTCAAATTCTTAAAGTTTTTCGAAGTTATTCCGTTAGATTGATCTCTCCAAGTCATTCCTAAGTTTTCTAAAGTTGTTTTTGTTAGTTCTCAAAATTTTCAAAAGTTGTGCTATTAATTACCATAGTTTTCTAAAGGTGTTCCTTTAGTTCCTAAAGGTATCCTCAAAATTATTCTCAAAATTTTTTAAAATAATTTTAGTTCCTAAATTTATAGAAGAGAACAATGAGCGAGCTACCGGAAAGAGCAATCAGCGAGCGAGCGAAGATTTTCTTCGATTGGAGTGGATGTTTTATTTCCCATGAAATGCTATTGCTATGTTTCTTTTCCGGAGGAAAGGATTAGCGTCTTTCCTTGGTTCCGAACGCCAAGACTTCCGTTACGGAGGAACTCGTTCCTCCACAATTTCCTACTCGATTCCTTCATCCCAAACGCAGCTTTAACAGTTTATACAGGCCATGCAATTTGTACATACCCATGCAGATACACAAAAGCATGATGCTCTCCCCTCAGAGGTGATCAGGAACCAAAGCCTGATTGATGCTATCAATGCAGTGATTCAACAGAGAGAAAAAAAATAACCTCTGCTGATCAATGTTCTGATATAGGGCGTGCAGTGTTGCAAAAGTAAGGTTGTTTGTGACTTCGTCGTAGGAGTATTTGGTGTTGTACGTTCTTCAAACCTCCAAACATGGAACTTGCCTTGTTAAATAATAACAGGCAGTGTGAGGCTCATGATTGTGAATGATCGACAGGTTTATTAAGGACTGATAGTTCATCTTTGAGCATGGAGAGATCATGCATCTGGGTGAGCAACTTTCCTACATTTGCATCGGCAGGTTCTGGTTCTGAAATAGCATCTTTAGTTGACCAAATTGCAGATAGTGAACCAACATCACCCACCTACTGGATTCAATTAGTGCTGCACATAATGTAAAATGTGTCATAATAAGCACATATAATGTACACTGCAATGACAATTGAAAGCTGTAAGATACTCATCACCCAACAAACATTCATCATAAAGTTTAAAACTCATATATATGTAGGCATGAATTGAATAAAAAGGGCAGCCTAGTGCACGCAGCTCTTGCTTGCTCAGGATCCGAGGAAGGGTCCAACTACTTTAGGTATTTTGTATGCAGTCTTTCCCTAAATTTCAGCACGAATTGAATATCTAATATAACCTTTTACTGTAGAGATCTCCCCCATAGTTCTGTTAAAAAAATTGCTACTCATGGAGTCATTGTGGTATATCAGGAGATGCAATTTTGAGTGGGGTAAACAATTACAATGGATAAGGTTGATTTGTACTCTGCAGGCCTTAGGCTTGTTCCAAAAAAAAAAAAGGTCTTAGGCTTTGTAATAAAAATGATAGGACTTTTTCTTTTGAAAGGAATCCAGAACAATTACAATGGATAAGGTTGATTTGTACTCTGCAGGCCTTAGGCTTGTTCCAAAAAAAAAAGAGGTCTTAGGCTTTGTAATAAAAATGATAGGACCTTTTCTTTTGAAAGGAATCCAGACCAGAACACATGGTTCCAAAAAGGGAGAGGAAATTTTTCTGCTTGGCAGTGTAATTAATTGATTATCCAGTTCAATTCTTCTCAAAGATAGCAACAAAAAAAAATATATATATATTGAAGGCAACACAATTATAAACCACTAATCTTTTTGAGTGCTCATCAAATGGAACGGCTTTTGCAGCATTGGAACTCTCATTTTCATCTCTTTGGTTTTGGGAAGAAACTAACCCTGAAATGCCCCCAAATTCATGACCAACTACAACATTAGGCTTTGATGCTGAGGGTCTATCAAGTGATGAAGCATCTGGAAGAACTTGTCTTCCCGGAATTTTTGAAATCTTGTCAGTCATCAAATAGATCATTATTTCCCCTTACATGTTCAAGTTTCTTTTCTGTTGCATTACTTGAGGCCCACAAGTCCGAAGTTGCCAAAAATCCATGGCATCAAATCCTTTAGCTGGCTCAAGTGAGACTATAGTCACTTGACTTGATTTAGCAAAATCTTGCCAAACATCAAAACCATCACTGCCCATATTTGTTAAGGATGTGTTAGCAGCATCCTTATCGCTGCTATTTAACCGCACAGAATCATGGTGATCAAATGAATGATTCTTAGATGAATTGTGTTGTGATTGATCTGAACCAGAGACGTTGCAAATCATTCAACATGGCATTATTTCCATTCACAAAGTCAGTATTTTTTGCTTCCCTATTATCTCCTATGAACCAGGAGTCCAAATTTAATTCTTTTTGATCGATTGTTAATGTTTCCATCATGTCTCCAGTTTGACTGAACGATATGTTCTGCACTTGACCAGAGCTTGCTAAATCTTGCCAACCATCAAAAGACATGTTTGTTTTCTTAATGTTTTCTTTAGTGTTGTGTTTATCAGCATTGGTCATAGTCCATAATTTAACAGATGCAACATTTGAAGGATATTCAAGTGAGGTATTGCCAGTTGTTTCTTCAACCATTCCCACCAAACCACCATCTTGACCACATGTTGATCCCTCCATTTTCACCAAATCTTCTCCCTCTTGACCAGAACTAGAAGCAAATGCTTGCCAATCATCAGAGGAACCACCAGTAACATTATGAGGCGATTCCATACTATCTAATGTCCAGGGATCTATTGTTTTCATTTCAGAAGAATCTTTCTTTAAATTATCATTAATTTATATTGTATTGGATAGGCTGCCTTGATTTCCACCTCCTGTAAATTCCTGCCAATCATCAAAAGCATCATCATCATTGACTCCAGTATCATCCCGCCTCTTAAGAGAATTCTTATTAAAAGAGGATTCAAAATCAGCAACACTATTTTCAGGAGAAATTGCGCTGTTGCTTTCCAAGATTGGATGCACAAAATTTTGATTAGAAAGGTCATTTTCGACTGATGTGCCATCCACTGAAGCCAAACTCTCTGAATGTTCTAGAATGGCACTTTTCATGTTTGTTTTATTTCCAGTGCCTACTAAAGGGTTGATAGCAGTCATGGCTCTGGGAAAGCTAAAAGACTCGGCAACTGAAGCGCTCTTAAACAAATTAAGCTATTCAGATTTTGCAGCAGCACTTATCGAGCTAGCTGATTGAAACTCAGCATCCCAATCTGCAAATGCTGGAGTGGTTTCTATCTGGTTTGTTCTTTGGGAAGTAGGCAAGTCTGTAGATGTAGCATGCATCTCCGATCTAGATGATTCAAGACTTTTGCTATCTGTTGTTTTCTTTTTGTTCACCACAGTACTACTCTGAGGAAAGACAGTAGCATCAGGTGTCTCCTCTTTTCTTTCAGTGAAAAATGAGTCCACAGTGTCCACAGTACTAATCTGAGGAAAAACAGTAGCAGATGGCTGTTCCTCGCATGTGGAACTCGCAGATGTTTCTTTATTCTCAGGAGGGCAAGTGAGTTTCAAATCCAGCATGTCAGAAATAATCATCCCACTCTTTGGTGCTTCCCTGCTTTTCTTCGAACCCGTACTCTCATTATCAAATTCTACAAGCTCCTGATAGAGGCAGGATTGAACTTCAGATAAATTACTTTCTTCCACGAATATTTTGAATTTAAAGAGAAAAACAGAACTCTAACACAAATTCCATTATTCCAAAGATCAATCATTCTAGTTGTAAGATTCAAGCTTAATGAATTTGATCCAGAATACATCTAGAAATATGAGGTATGTTCGATGACATATTTTAATTCATTACGCACCCCCTCTGGAGATTTCATTGCAACATTCAAACTTGATCATAAGAAACCGAACATATTTATGAGGATTTGGCATCCTTTGTGTTAAATCTTACCAGAAATTTATATTATACCATCAGTAATAACAGTGCGCCATACTCCATGTGATTGTATAGCAGGTATTAATTCTATATCAGAAAATAAACACATCGACAACCATTTTGGTAATGCTTCTAGAACTGCCGCACCAGTAAAAAAGCATAAGACATGAGTGGATTACATTTCAGGTTAGTGAAGAAGCTAATAAATACTTATTTTGTTGTACTTAGAACATTGCAAAGTATGGTAACCAGGTTAATTAAGGATGGGATCCTATTTTGTTGGACTTAGAACATTGCGAAGTACTATGGTAACTAGGCCAATTTAGTCGACCTACCTAATTTCTAAGCATTAAGGATCAAATACTCAAATCTACACGCTTTTTGCGCAAAAGCGAGGAAAGAAGAGAGCTCACGGATCCATCGAGCACGAGGGAGACGAGCAGCCACTGGTACGCGGGGCCATCGCGGAAGGCGACGCCGCCGCCTTTGCATTTACCGCCCTCCCAGCGTTTGGGAGAACCGCAGTAAGCGCAGAGAGCGGGCCGAGCGCCATGGAGGAGCCACCCACTGCGCCGCAGCGCCTGCACCTGAGCTCGACCGAGGCGGAGGTGGAGGCGCCCGCGTCGAAGGCCGCGACGGCGTTGGCGACGCAAGGGAAGGGCGGGGCGGGGGCCGTGCCATTGGGGAAGGAGGGCGCGCCGGCGGCCTCGCGAAGCGAGGACTGCAGGCGGTGGATGACGGCGGTTGAAATCTCCATCGGCGGAGGGGACAGGGACGGGAAGAGTGTGCTCGGAACTCGAATCTCTGCAACCACCTGCCTCCAGGACGCCCTAGCTGTGTTGGACAGTTGGCGCTAGACTGCTGGTGCAGTGGTACTGCGCTCTGTAACGGTGGAACGTGGTTGCGTGACAATTTTTTTAAAAAAAAGATTAGAAAAACGACATTGTAGTTGTTCATTCGATTTCTGTATTGTAGCCATAAAGCTTGAGATTTATTGAACAAAGGAGCCATGCATCACTACACATATACTCTCTATATTTTTTTAATTGATGTTAAACTTTATATATTTTGATATAATTTGATTTATCATTAGAGTTATTTGAATCATAACTTAAAATTTTACATATTTGAACAATATTTTTTAATAAGACGAATAGTAAAAATTAATTATAAAAATTAACGCCGATATTAATTTAAAAATAAAGAGAGTATGCCGGAAAAAAAAATGTGAATTAATAAGTCCACCAAAACGGGACTATTATTTATGATAGATGTTGCGGCTTTTTGTTGTGACCTACAATAGTGTGGAAATCAAATGTGGGATAGATCCTCTTTTGCCAAAACTACCAGGCTCTTCCATTGAAGCTTCAAGTTCACATCAATTCATGCAAAACTTTTCTTCTAGATTTTGTATGGTTCTTTAGGGCTCAGTACCGATGATATTAATCGATAATACATTTGGCTGCAAACTTTACCTGAGCAAGGAATCTTTAGAAGCGTCTATAAGAGCTGCTAAATCAAGTGAGACTTATTCTAGATGAAAGAGTGGTGGCAATTGCGCTAGTAATTTCCAAAATTTTAATTCTGACCACTTCAGTTTAATTCCGGATGAGCTACAAAAAGATGATTGCAGAGTGAACGAATTAAAATTGTTTGAAAATCAAGACATGATTGGGTTTGGACCGTTTGGTGTTCTCTGTTCCATGATTCTGACTTCCCTCAGATTGAGCATTTGGCACAACAATATATTCACGCTTTTGAAGATGGGCAGTTTTACATCACCAGTATCTCGTACTGGCACTTAATCTTCTGTAGGGTTGAGGGGTCATTGTGTTTCAGCCATCGATTTTTAATTTAATTATAATTTAACCATTGATTTTTAGATTTTGTGATTCAGCCATCACTTTTTAAAAACCAATCTCAATTGAACTATAAGTTCATTAAATGACTCTAACGGTGTTAACTTTTCGTATGAAAAGACAAAATTGTCCTTTGTGCTTATACTATAGTTTTGTTAATTTTATGATCAAAATTTGAAATGGGACAAATATTTAAATTTTCATATAAGATTGAAATCTAAAATTTGAAAATTTTAAATCTAGATTTCAAAATTTTGAAAATTTCAAATTCAGGTTTCAAAATTTTGAAAACTTGAAAGTCAGGTTTCAAAATTTTGAAAACTTGAAAGTTAGATTTCAAAAGTTTGAAATTTCAAATTCATGTTTGAAATTTTAGAAAAATTCAACTTCAGATTTCAAAGCTCAAAAATTTGATCAAATTATATCAACAAATCAAATTTTCAAATTTAGATTTGTATTTTGTATAAATACAATAAAATTAACAAAATCATGATACAATCACAATGGACAATTTTGTCTTTTCACATCAAAATTTAACACCGTTGGAGTTACTTAATAGACTTATGGTACAATTGATATTTGCTTTCAAAAAATGATGGTTGAATCACAAAATCTAAAAACCAATGGCTGAATCACAATTAGACTAAAAATCGATGGCTGAAACAACATTGTCTCTTTTTCTTTTGTCTGTTTACCTGTCAGCTGGAATTTTATTTTGTACTAGAAAGAAAGTTAATTACTCCAGATAGAACGATTCAGCATTGATCATTGACTTGGTTATTCAGCATTTGCTTCTATCCCAGAATATACGCTTTCGCAGTGATAGAGAGTTGTATGTACTCGGAACTAGTCAAAGAAACAGTTTTTTTTGTTTTCTCAGAGGTGCAACTGCAGGACAGCTAAATGACCAGAATCATAATTCCCTTATGAAATCACATTTTGAATCTTCATACATCCAGATAAAGATAATGTAATTGTACATGTGTTGACTGTTTAATGGTAACACCCTTTGCTATGTTCGTCGTCAAAACTAAGGAACGCTAAACCTGGGTCGCTTTCTTGTACTACAAACAGCTCAGGATCTCCCATCATCAGCAGGCTCCGGACGCCAGCTTTGCTCTCAGATCCTTCCTCAAAATCTTGCCAGATGGCGCCTTGGGAATAGCCTCCGCGAAGAAGATCTTGCGCAGCCGCTTGTAGAACACCACCTGAATCCAAAATGAATTCAAAATTTACAAACTTCCTCGACGATAACGTATTTTAGAATACCCTTTCGCGAGAACTGTTAAACTTTCTCACCTGCTTCGCCACGTACTGCTTGATCTCGTCCTCGGTGATCTCGGAGCCGTCGGACCTCACGACGAACGCCACTGGGACCTCGCCGCAGGAGTCATCCTTCATCCTGAATTGGATCGAGAGAGATCGTTGTTCAGAGCTCGTTCAACGAGCGAAAGCTAGCGTTGAAAGTTATTGCCCAGTTAAGCACGGGAACTTACGGGACGACGGCAGCGTCGGCGATGCCGGTGTGCGCGATGAGCATGGCCTCCAGCTCCGCGGGCGCAACCTGGAACCCCTTGTACTTGATGAGCTCCTTGAGCCGATCGACGATGAAGATCTCGTCGTCGTCGTCAACGTAGCCGATGTCGCCGGTGTGCAGCCACCCGTCCGCGTCAATTGTCGTCGCCGTGGCCTCCGGGTTGTTGAGATATCCTTTCATTATCTGCTTGCCCCTGATGCAAATCTCCCCGGCCTGGTTGCGAGGGAGCGACAACCCGGTGTCCGGGTCAACGATCTTGAGCTCGGCGTTGCGCACCACGGTGCCGCAGGCGCCGGACTTCACCGGCAACGGCTCCTTGGCAAACGCCATGCACATCGAGAGCACCGGCCCTGCCTCGGTCATCCCGTAACCCTGCCCAAAGACGGCGCGAGGGAGCTTGGCGCGCAGTATGTCCTGAAGCTCCTTGCCCATGGGCGCGGCTCCGGAGATGACCATGCGCACGGACGAGAGGTCGTAGCGGTCGATGGCGTCGCTCTTGGCGATCTCCACCACGATGGGCGGCACGAGCGGCGCGACCGTGACGCCGTGGCGCTGCACGAGGTCGAGCATCCGGACCGTGTCGAACCGCTTCATGAGCACGAGCGTCGCGCCGGCGCGCATCCCGCAGAGCAGGATGGAGTGCAGCGAGTAGATGTGGAACATGGGCAGCACGCAGAGGACGACGTCGTCCTCGCGGAGGTGCAGGTTCGGGTTCTCGCCGTCCACGAGCTGCGCGACGCTGGTCACCAGCCCGCGGTGCGACAGCATGACGCCCTTGGGGAGGCCTGTGGTGCCGGACGAGTACGGCAGCGCGACCACGTCGTTGGCCACGTCGATGGGCACGTCGATGACCGCGTCTTCGTCGTCGTTATCCGCCGCGGCCGTGAGATCCGAGAACGAGACGCAGCCGTCCGCGCCGTCGCCGGTGGCGACGATGGCAACGCC
>BCLH01000707.1:38188-93258 GCA_001602315.1 Zoysia pacifica
GTCGCGCCGTCGATGAGGCACGCGCGGTCGCGCCGCTCTGCCAAGCGCTCGAACACGTAGTCGTGCAGCGCGAGGTGGTCCGGGATCACGATGTCGGGGAGCGTCGAGCGGAAGATCGTCTCCGCTGCAGCCCGCGGCTCCGCCACCGAAGCCATCTTCGTCGCGTCCGTCTTCCTTTGGGTTGGTGCCGCTGGTACTATAGAATAGAGCTGGAGTATGTCGAAGCGGAGGTGCGGAGTACGTATGGGCCGGTACTAGCTCCTGAGGGTGCAAGGAGCCTCAGCGCTGATCTCATATAGGCGGTGCCGCGGTGGTGGTGTTTGGTGGGAGTCCGAGAAGGCAGTATCCTCAGATGACAAGATTCCGGGACCAAGTCTAGTTAGCGGGCTTGCTGATTGCGATTTGTACTCCGTTTCACCTAGTCGCGATCCGAGCACCGTGAAAACAAATGACAGGCCACAATTTTCAATTCCGAAGTGGGAGCACGGTCGAAACAACTCACGGACTCCGCGAAACGGTTGGTGAGCGTTGGACCGAGCGGGATCCCCGACCAGCCGCGCCCAGGCGATCAGGTCAGCGGACCACACCACACCAACCGCCGTGCGCGCCGGAGTCGGAAGCAACAAGGCGGGCGGCCACCGGCGTCGGCGTCGTCGACGCCTCGGTGTCTGATCGAACGGCGCCAACGCTTTCTGCTCGGGGGCAGGTGTGAGCTACCCAATCGCTCGCGCCCGTGCGCTAGTCAAGCTCGTGTCATGTGTGAATTTGACTCCCAACTTTGTGAGGGTTACCCACTTTGTCTCTTTTGCGTAGTATTCTCCAGGATCGGAAGGCGATCCGATACAGCATCCATGACGCGCGAGTGGAAAACGTGCGACGTCTTTGCGGACTCGGCGGTAATTATAACAAGGTAGAATTTTATAAACCACCTCATAGGTTAATTAGAGTTTGAAATTTCCACGCAGAAGTCTTTTTGTTGCAAATAATCATCGCCCCGCAAGATTTCGTTGTAAGAAACATTCCAAATTGGGGTGTGTTTTTTCGACAAAATACAACAGATGGGTGGGGATTTGCAACACAAAAACTTGTGTGCGAATTTCAAATTCTAGGTGGCATATGAGACGGTTTATACAATTATCCAATACAAGAAACGTAGGCATCGGCTTTGTCCATCTCATGTACTCCTCCGGTTTAAAATATTAACACTATTGACTTTTAACATTAATTTTAAACATTCGTCTTATTCAAAAAATGTTTAAATGTGTAAACTTTTATTATTATTTGATTTATTATTAATAGAATTTTGAAACATATTTTTTAATAAGACGAATGGTAAAAATTGATGTTAAAAATCAATGGTGTTAATAATTTAAGACCGGAGAGAGTAGAATGTAAGGGCCCGAACTTTTATTCCATTATTAAAAAAACATAAGCATAACTTCTTAGACTTCTACGAAGTTGCAGCCTTTTTTCCCACTAGTATCTTAACGTTTTCCATTACCGACGTATTAAGAAGCTAAAGATGGCATTCTAGTATGTTATTTCTGTCCTCCTGATGGTGGATGGAAAGTTGCTTCACCGCTATGGCCACTTGATCGCTGGACGGAGAAAGTCAAAATCATGCTACTAAAGCTTATTTAGCGATAGCATAAGTTATGCTTCTGAAAACTACAGCTAGTATACTTATTAGAAGGTTCTCCGACCTACGCAAAACAATTTATTTTACGCAAAACAAATTTTACTCTATTGTGTCCATTGATAAGAGTCCACCGATGCAGTACCAATTGAACTGCATGCAATTGAGGCGTTAAAACTGAAACTAACAGCAATAACATTTGAAAGTTGGGCCTCTCAAACTTTGCTACTAGCTCTTCCTATTGGACAGGCTGGGCTCTTTCAAGCAAGAGCTGATGAGCTGGGAGCCCAGTACAAAAAATGTGTTTTGTTGTCTTCAATTACGGGTGTAAATAGGTGCATCTAAGATTACTCTGAACCTCATTAGTTAAAAAATAAACTAAATTCTTTAAATTCCCTTCAATTTAGAAACCTAAATTAATTTTCTCTTATAATATAAACATTTGTATACGTCATCTATCCTATCTTTTTTGTTTGACCCTTTCTATCTGTTATTTTTTATGTCATATTTTTTATCTGTTATTTTCGTGTCACGCTATATCTAAATTTTCGTCAATTCTTTTACCTCCTCTCTCCGTCTTCCGTGAGAAATCAGTATTTCATGTTGCTCCCCGTCTTCCGTGAGAAATCCGTATTTCATGCTGGTCGTTACTCCTAGATGTTGCCCCTATCGTCGCTGTTGCATCCGTCTCGGCCGCCGCCGTCCCGCCCATGCACTGGCCACCACCGCCACACCCTGAGCCCCGCCACCCCGCCGTCACTCCGGCCAGTGACTCACCCTCCCGCACGGAGCGGCCACCACCTCTACGCCCGACCCCCGCCGCCCTGGCTACCGCTGTGTCTGTCTCGAACAACACAACTCCGCCCACTCCGTGACCACCACCTCCACGCCCCGGCCTCCGCCACCACGACCACCACCGCCACACCTCTCGGCCACCGCCGCTGCGTCTGCGGTTTGCCGCCCTGCCTGCGGCACGGTCCGTTCCTCGATCTTCGTCACGTCGTCTCTGTCAGGTCTCCCTTTCTTTGATCTGTCTTTTCCTGCTGTTTCGTTTTAATCGTTTGGATAGCTTTTGGCGGCCGCCTCTGAGACCGTGGAAATTATGAGTGCCTCCTACCCCCTTCTCAGACACGTATATATGCGCAAACATACATTTCTAATATTTCTTTGAAACTAAAACAGTGGAAACGGATCTGCAAACCAGAGCAAATCACAGATACGAGGTAGATTTTATCAGTCAAGAGAACCAAACATTTGCTACGAGTTGCCAATATACCAAATAGTGATCTCATTGCTAGACAATCACTTTTATTTGATTACCTATAAGGCGATAATACATATCAACTTGGAACCATACTACGAGTTGTTCTATATTCAACTTCGCGTCAGATTACCCGATGAACTACAGTTCTTATATTAGAATGAAAGATAAAAAAAGTACATATTTAATTTTGCATTCATTGTTTATATTACTATATTGCGTATGTATGATATAACACTTTGGAGAATTTTTTTTTCAATTATTAGCATCTAATTTAAAAGAGCCAGGAATGGTACAGCCAGAAAATATCCGATGTTACCTTTCCAGTATCACAGGAAAGCTAATTTTTTAATGAATTGTATGAATAATTCTTTGATGAAATTAATTTATTCATGACAACAAATTAATGTCACGTTATATATTTTATCAGAAAAAGCAAATGTCATATTATCATTTTGTATCGAATGTAAATTACATCGTTTTGCCCTACCTGTGTCGTAGCACAAGCATTGGTGCTAGTTGAAAACTAAAAAAGTTTGAAGGGTAACCTCATGGTCACCAATTGCCCATAAAGAAGAAAGAAAACTTTTCCGGATAATTAAGATGTGTACCACGAGCCTGGAATATATATTCTCTTTAATATCTCATATCCGCTTTCACTTAAAAAATATTTCACACCCACGGATTTCTAACCAACAAATTATTAATGGCCATTTTTCATGTACTGCACGAGCCATTTCAGGCATCATGAGTCAGACAGCTTACGTATTTCTCCGCCATTTATATCGTTATTGATTTTTAATATCAACTTAAATCATTTATTTTATTAAAAAAAATAAATTTAACTGTATAAAATTTTAAGATGTGATTCAAATAACTCTAATGACAAATTAAATTATAAAAAATATATAATATTTATCAAAAATTTTGAATAATACAAAGAGTCAAAGTTTTCAGCTCTAAGAGTCAAAAAAAAAATATATGACAATATCTGTCAGGGTAGATGGTTGCGTCAGCCGATGCCGGCACAAATATTGTTATATTTATCAAAAAAGAATATATGACGTACGGTTCTTAAATTAGTTAAGTATACCTCTTTCTCAATCAAGAAAGCACCGAGTCCAGTATGTTCCAGGATTAGATCGATTCTTGACTTACATGGCCGAGAATAAACCTTGTTTCAGAAGCGAACAAGTAAGGTGTTGAAGCAGGCAAAAATTAGTAAAAAAAGCGTGACGTTTTGACCACGGACCATTCGACCATCCTGGTAGCTGCACGTCGGGCGGCCTTGGCGTTGCCGCCCCCGCCCTCGCTGTCCAGCTTCGATCGATCGAGCCCAAATCCGGAGGCGGCAACGCGCGGAAGCCTCCAAATCCTCACGCGTCTGCAGGGTAGTCGTAGATGATCGTGGTGGTGCCTATACTTTGCGCCAAAGCATTGGAGGTGTTAGGCTACTGTTCGTGTGTGCTGCGTGAAAAATATTGGAGCCGTCACCTGTGGCCGGCGTTGCAATACCTATTTAAGCCACGATTGCAGCGTTGATCTGGTCACCTCTGTAACATACTCTATTCATTTTTTAATTATTGTCACCGTTGACATCTAACTTCAACTCTAATTATTTATTTTATTTAAAAATTTAATAAATATTATATATTTTGTTGTAATTTGATTTATTATTAAAGCTATTTAAATTAAAACTTAATTTTTTTACATTTAAACTAATTTTTTAATAAAACAAATAGTTAAAATTGAAATTCAAAACGAATGACGACATCAAGAACGGAGAGTAGTCGCGTGCGAAAGGTCAGTCGCGTGCGCGGTCTGTCGGTACGTGAATGACGTGTAGGCCTACGCGAGCACATATTTGTTAAAGTTTTCAAGCGAGTATATATACTCGTAGCATGCAGACGCATACGTACATTCTCAGTCGAGTGGTTTCTTCCCATCTTGAAACCGAGTAGCCTCCGACCTCCGTTCCCCGCCCGTGCGGATATAAACGTCGGTACACGCGACTACACTGAGGACAAGGCCTCTTGCTTTCCAGTTTCCACCAGCCTCGATCGACATCGATCGACCAGCTCGCCGTCTCTCCAGCTCGCATCGCCTCCCACGACTCGCGCTCATCGGCGACAAGAAACAGGCACACGCATCATCGGCCAGCCACCAGCCATGTCCGTCCCTCGGTCCATGGCGCCGCGCAAGACGCGGTCGATCGTCGGGATCCTCCGCGCGGCGATCGAGAAGCTGCGGTTCCTGCTCTCGTCCAGCGCCATGCGGTGGGTGCTGCTCTCCAGCCTCTCCTCCGTCACCCGGGGGCGGCCGCGCCGCGCGCTCAGCTTCAGCCAGAGGAGACCGAGCCTGCTCGACGCCGAGGGCGGGGTCACCGCCTCGCCGGGCTCGTCCCCGACGTCCAGGTCCAGCAGCATGAGCGCGGTGACGACGAGGAGCGTGTCGTGGACCAGCAGCGGCTCGCCGGAGGCCGTCCAGACGAAGACGACCAGCGGCCGGTCGGCATCGGCGTCGCCTGGCGGGGATGATGACGTCGATCGCCGCGCGGACGAGTTCATCGCGAACTTCTACAGGCAGCTGCAGATGGAGCGGCAGATGTCGCTGCAGCTGCGGTACGTTAGGGGAAATAGTTGGGACAGGACACCCAAGATAGTCTGCCCGTGTCTTTGACTCCTTACAAGACAGGAGGTACTAGAAAGATGCCAGGCTGCGCAGATGCATTGCAAAGTTGCATCGGAAAAGGAGCTACAAAAAGATTGGGCTGGATGGGCTTTTTTGTTGTTCCATCAATGATGTACATTTTGCATTTTTGTTTCAGATGATGCAGTCTATGATTTCTTTTATTGTGACAGAGTGTAAATAAAATTAAATTTGAATATGATTGAAACTGTAATACTAAAAGGCATTTATTTGACACTATTTGAAATGTTCAATTTTGACCTTTTATTTACACAAGCAACGACATGATCTTCATCAATTTCAGTTCTTGTCAATGGTCTTAGAACATCTACGGAATCTTTATATTTGGCTCCCTATCTCCCCCGATAGAGTACATTTCATCTCATTTTCGATTTTTATTATAGTTACAGCCCCAAACAGTACTTTTTATCTCCTCTAAATAAAAGTTGCCGCTACTGCATCCGCATGTCTTTCTCCTCGCGCGACGCCACCTCGCACCGCATCCGCATGTCTCGTTGCCGCTACTGCACTCCTGCATCCCCCACCGCGTCACGCCCCCGCATCTCGGCGCGGCCCCGCCACCGTTACGGCCTCGTGAAGTGGCACCACGACGTGCTCTCTGGGAGGATGCGGTTAAAGAACCGGCCAGATACTCTACTTCTAGAGAATGAGGGGAGGCAAATAGAAGATTGAATATGGGTGAAAATTGTCGGTATCACATACCCCAGGTACCTAACAGATCGCTCCAACGTGAGAAAATCGAGGGTCGGACGACACGAGCTCTGACCCCTCCACGACGACCTACGACGGCTATCTCATGGCCACGCAAGGGCGCGAAGACCTCGGGCTCCGAGAATAACACCCGAGGAAGACCCCCAGGAGGCAGGTACCACGTTATGGTACATTTACTCCGGGAACCAGCTGCCATCCGTCCCGACGAGACAGGACGAGATTCACCACGACGACACTCCAGCAGAAAGCTGTGACGACTGCCACACACGATGGGACAGCACTGTAGCTAGCACAGTAGCGCCGGACAGGTACTACGGTACCCGCCGACATGCCCGACTCGACGGGTCATGATCGCGCCTGAACAGAACAAAGTGATGTCGACAACGACGGACGGGTCCACCTGTCGGCGAGATGGCAGGATTGCGTAGGACTCATTGCATGTAACCTCAGGGCTCTCCCTATATAAAAGGAGGCCCGGAGAGCAATAGAAAGAGGAGAACACTACACCAAACACACCCCGAGTTTCCCACACCCAAGGTCCTTCCGCGAAGAGAAGCTTCCGTCTTGTAACATTGTCCTTGAGATAATCCGCTCCCTGGACATAGGGTATTACACCACTCGGGTGGCCCGAACCAGCGAAAAATCCCCTTGAGTCCATCTCAGACTAGGCTATATCGAATCCGAAGGCATACCGTCCCTTACGATCGTATCTTAACTGTGCCGGTGGTCAGAACGCCGACAGTTGGCGCGCCAGGAAGGGGGGTAGACATCTCTTTGGTGTGTTTTCGCTTCGGTTTTTTGATGGCTCCATACTTCGTAGTAGGGGACGTTTCGATCTCTCACCTCCGCTTCGAAGACGCCACGGTCACTGTCTCTAGAGACGGTCGATCGTGGCAAGCCCCCGCCTTCGTCTCTGGGCAGACCTTCCGTTTCGGGAGCCTGGACTTCGTCGCGGACGAAGGCGGCAATCTCCGCCTCCAGGCTCCACGTGGAAGGCGCCCTCGCTGGTGGCCCCGGAGCCATCTTATTTTGGGGCACGACCCGTCGAGGGAGTGCTTCACTCTCCACGCCCCCAAGAGTGCGGAACCGGCGACTCCCGGCACCACGCCGCCGGGTGCCAACATGTCCCTGCGCCCTCCAGTGAACGCCGCCGACCAAGCTTGGCCGCCCCCGGGACGCACTGACAGCCCCGAGCCTAGAGGCAAGGCTCTAGCCGGGCCCAGCGATACGGCGCGAGCCCGGGGGCGATTCACCTACCAGCAGCTCGCAGCTGGGAGGCCACCAACCTTCGACACCCCGCTCGAGAACCTCGCGGCGGCAGCGTGCATTCTCAACGAGACCGCTGCCCCCGAGGACCCGGCGCTGAGGGAAGTGTACGACCGCGTACGCTTCTACCTCGGCAGCGCGCTTCAGCGACCGGAAGCGTCTCTCCGACCCCAGCAGTCGGAGACGAAAAGCAACCGCCAGTCCCAAGACCGGCGGAGCTCGGCGCGCAATAGCCCAGTCGAGGAACGGCGCCCTCGACACCATGCGGGGTCAGTTCTCCCCCGCCTCGGCCCCAACCTCGACGTCCGCGGCACCATCGACGCCAGGCGCCAAGCGAGGAGCGAGCTCCGCGATGAATCCCTCCGGAGACGCTCCCGCGACCGCTACTACCGACGCGGCTCCCTCGACTCCAGGAGCCCGAGCCCTGAGGGGGTCGGACCTAGAGCGTTCGGATCGCTCACCCGGCAAGCGAAATTCCCGCAGAGGTTTCGCGCCCCGACCACCATCGGACGCTACAACGGGGAAACAAACCCCGTCCACTGGCTGGAGGACTACCGCCTCGCCTGCAGGACCGGAGGGGCGGACGACCTGTTCGCCATCCAGTACCTGCCTCTCTTCCTCACCGACTCCGTCCGGGGATGGCTCGAACACCTCCCCGAGGACTACGTCCAAGACTGGAGCGACCTGCGCCGAGTCTTCGTCGGCAATTTTCAAGGGACCTACACGCGTCCGGGTAACTCCTGGGACCTCAAGAATTGTAAGCAGGGGCCCGACGAATCGCTCCGGGAATATATCCAGCGCTTTTCGCGAAAGCGCAACGAGCTCTTCACCTGCGGCACGGCGTCCAAGGCGCTCGTCCATAAGTTGGGCCGGAGGAACCCTCGGACCGCCCGAGACCTCCTCGACATCGCCACCACCTTCGCCACCGGAGAAGAGGCCGTGCAGGCCAACTTCGACCGAGGTCGGGCGAAGGACGAAAGGTCGGGGAACAACCGTCGGGGAGATCAACCCCCCGACCGGTCCACGAACCGCCACAGCGAGCGGGGTGGCGGCAGCTCGAGCCGCAAGGGCAAAGGTCGGCGCCACGATGACGGCTTAGTAGCCGCCGCAGACCACCCGGCCCGAACCCGACCAAGAAACCGGCTAACCATGACGGCCACTTCGACAAGATGCTTGACCGACCCTGCCCCAACCATTCTGTGCCGGTCAAGCACACCCTCCGGAATTGCCACCTGGCAAGGAGGTTCTTCAGGAGCGAGCCACAAGCCGGCTTCCCGGCGGCTAAGACCAACCCTCAGGCCAAGGCCGCTGGGGAAGACGAAGGGACGGCTTTCCCCGAGCCAGAGGACTGCCTCATGATCTTTGGCGGCCCTGCGGCCTACTGCGAATCTCGCAGCCGTCAGAAGAGAACATGGCGCGAGGTCAACACTGTCAACCCCGCGGTCCCCCGCTACCTCAAGTGGTCCGAGGTCCCGATCACATTCGATCGGGCCGACCACCCAGACCACGTCCCATAGCCCGGGCGCCTCCCGTTGGTGCTCGACCCCATCGTCGGCTCCGTGCGCCTGTCAAAGGTGTTCATGGACGGAGGAAGCGCTCTCAACATCCTCTATGCCGACGCCTTCCGGGCGATGAGGCTGACAGAGGCCGACCTCCGTCCGACTCACGCCCCGTTTCACGGAGTCGTTTCCGGGGGCTACACGACGCCCCTCGGCCAAATCACGCTCGCAGTCACATTCGGTGACCGGAGCAATTTCCGGACCGAGTCGCTCACCTTCGAAGTGGTGGAATTCACCGGCGCCTACCACGCCATCCTGGGTCGGCCATGCTACGCGAAGTTCATGGCCGTCCCCAACTACGTTTACCTGAAGCTGAAGTTGCCCGGGCCGAAGGGCATTATCACGATCTCCTCGCGCCTCCAACACGCCCTGGCTTGCGAGCAGGATAGCTTCGAGCTAGCCGCCGCCGAATCGGGCCCGGCCCGGCTAGACGCGATACGCAAGACGAAGGGGGCGAGCCCAGCGCTCCACCTCAAACCCGAGTCGTCATTCTCCTTCAAGCTCGCCGACGACTCCAAGGAGGTCACTCTCGACCCCGCCGACCCTTCCAAGAAGGCAAGGATCGGGACAGCGCTCTCCGACGAATAGGGAAGCGCGCTCGTCGACTTCCTCGTCCAGAATCGAGACGTCTTTGCCTGGGCATCGTCGGACATGCCCGGCATCCCGAGGGAAGTCGCCGAGCACTCCCTCGGCATCATCACGGGCTCTCGGCCCGTGAAGCAGTGACTCCGGCGTTTCGACGACGAGAAGCGTCGGGCCATCGGAGAAGAATTGACAAAGCTCCTAGAGGCTAAGTTCATTCAAGAGGTTTACCACCCCGAGTGGCTGGCCAACTCTGTAATGGTGAAGAAAAAGACCGAGCAATGGAGGATGTGCGTTGATTACACAAGTCTCAATAAGGCCTGTCCGAAGGACTCCTTCCCACTCCCGCGCATCGATCAGGTGGTGGACTCGACCGCCGGGTGTGAAACCCTGAGCTTCCTCGACGCCTACTCGGGGTATCACCAGATCTCTATGCGCGAGTCCGACCGGCTGGCTACATCCTTCATCACGCCCTTCGGATCCTTCTGCTACATCACCATGCCGTTCGGGCTCAAGAACGCAGGAGCCACGTACCAGCGCTGCATGCAGAAGTGCTTCTACGACCAGCTAGGTCGAAGTCTGGAGGTCTACGTCGATGACATCGTCATCAAGACCCGACGGACCTCCGACCTCATCCAGGACCTAGAAGAGGCATTCGCCAACCTCCGGCGCTACCGGATCAAGCTGAATCCTGAGAAATGCGTTTTCGGGGTACCCTCGGGCAAGCTGCTTGGCTTCGTCATCTCAGAGCGGGGAATCGAAGCGAACCCCGAGAAGATCTCCGCGATCCTCAAACTCGGGCCAATCGGCAACGTAAAAGACGTCCAGAAGCTGACCGGATGCTTGGCGGCCCTCAGTCGCTTCATCTCAAGACTCGGCAAGAAAGCGATGCCTTTCTATCGATTGCTGCGAAAAGCAGAGCGATTCTCCTGGACCGTCGAGGCCTAGGAGGCCTTCGACCAACTCAAGACCTTGCTTTCATCGCCGCCGGTGCTTACGTCCCCGACCCAAGGAGAAGCCCTCCTGCTCTATCTCGCGGCGACTTCAAAAGTCGTCAGCACCGTCCTCGTCGTCGAGCGAAGTGAGGAGGGGCGGGCTCTGACTGCCCAACGACCTGTCTACTTCGTCAGCGAGGTATTGGCCGACGCCAAGACTCGGTACACCCAAGGGGGTACACCCAAGTGAAGAAGCTGATCTACGCTATCCTCATCACGAGCCGCAAGCTGCGCCACTACTTCACGAGCCATCCCGTCCATGTTGTCACAGGCTTCTCCCTCGGGGAAATTGTCGGTGCCAAGGACGCAGTCGGGCGCTTCGCCACATGGGCCGTGGAACTCCTGGGGCGCGACGTCGCTTTTACCCCACGGCAGGTCATCAAGTCCCAGGTCCTGGCCGACTTCGTCGCCGAGTGGACCAAAGCTCAAGAGCCGTCAGCCTCCGACACCGTCGAATGCTGGACCATGTACTTCGACGGCTCCTGCATGCTTAGAGGCACGGGGGCTGGGGTCGTCCTGATCTCCCCGAAGGGAGACAGATTTCGATACGTGCTGCAGCTGCGGTTCCGAGCCTCCAACAACACAGCCGAATACGAGACGCTCCTCCACGGCCTGCGAATGGCCACCACCCTCGGCGTTCAACACCTCTACGTCAAAGGCGACTCTGAGCTGGTCGTCAGCCAAGTCATGAAGGCTGCCAGCTGCCGAGACCCGAAGATGCAAGCCTACTGCCAAGAAGCTCACAAATTCGAGGACAAGTTTGACGGACTCGAACTTCATCACATCCTGCGTCGGGACAACGAAGCCGCGGATGCCCTCGTCAAGATGGGCTCGGAACGCCAGACGGTCCCCGACGGCGTCTTCCTCGAAGTGCTCCCCAAGCCTTCCGTCAGAATCACGGAGGAACCACTCGTCGAAGGTCCGGCCGACAAGCCGACCCTCGAACCAGGAGCAGAGATCATGGCAATCGCCCCTGATTGGTCTCGCGACATCTTCGCCTATCTGCAAGACGGCACTCTCCCGGCCGACCCTGAGGGAGCCCGAAAGATCATGCGGCAAGCCAAGGCATACGTCATCTCGGGCGACGAGCTCTACAAACGAAGCTCAAGTGGTATATTGCAGCGCTGCATCCCTCCGGAGCAGGGAATGCACCTGCTCGACGATATTCACTCAGGCATTTGCGGTCATCACGCCGGACCCAGAACCCTCATCGGCAAGGCCTTTCGACAAGGTTTTTATTGGCCGACGGCTGTGGCCGACGCCCAAAAGCTCGTCCGAGCCTGCCAAGGCTGCCAGTTCTATGTCCGGCAGACACACCTGCCGGCGCAAGAGCTCCAGACAATCCCGATCGTCTGGCCCTTCGCTGTCTGGGGACTCGACATCCTCGGACCGTTCAAGAGAGCACCCGGCGGTTTCACTCATCTCTTCGTCGCCGTCGACAAGTTCACCAAGTGGATTGAAGCCGAGCCGGTGCCCAACATCAACTCAACCCGGGCGGTCGGGTTCATCCGCAACATCGTGTGTCGATTCGGAGTCCCGAACTCCATAATCACCGACAACGGCGCACAATTCACCGGTCGGCAATTCCAGGAATTCTGCGACGAATACCACATTCGCCTGGACTTCGCCTCCGTGGCGCACCCCAGGACGAATGGGCAAGTCGAACGGGCCAACGGGATGATACTCCAAGGCCTGAAGCCTCGAATCTACTACTCCGTCAGAAGGGCAGCGGGACGATGGGTAAACGAACTCCCATCAGTCCTCTGGGGTCTTCGAACGACCCCCAACAGAACCACTGGGTTCACGCCGTTCTTCATGACATTCGGGGCGGAAGCGATGCTACCGACCGACCTCGACTACGACTCTCCGCGAGTCCGAGCCTATGACGACGAGAGACTGGCAAGGAAGAAGTACCTCCACAGCAGGAGGCTCGGCCGGATCCCCAGATACGCCTCGCACAGCGTGACGAAAACGGCGGCGTGGAGGACCCCGTTCGGCGCCAGCTGATGAAGCCGGGCGCCGTACTGATTCAGAACCCCGCGGAAGAAGCTGGAGACGGGCAGCCCCAGCCCGCGCTCATGGTACGCCAGGAAACTGACGATCTTCCCGGGCGGTGGCGCAGGCACAACGTAGCCATAGCCGGCCACCCAGCCAGCCGAATCCTTCGGCGGGATCATCCCAACGGTGGGTCCACCTCTCGAGCAAAGCGTCATCAACGCACGAAGCTTTCCACTCGGACATTTTGCAGCTGGTGGCGGCAAACACGAAGGCTACGACGATCGCCGGACTCAGCGGTGTTACGAGGAAAGGCAGAGCGAACGAGCTCCTACGCAAATGGCAACGACGAAGCGAGAAGGCTGGACGGGGACACGAAGTTACCGTGCCCCCCCCTTTTTTAAAGGGCTCGAGCAATTACTGCGCCCCCCACGATCGGCCGAGGGGTAACCGCTCGGTCGTGGGGGCGCACCCCGGTCACCCACCCACGACCCGCTGACGAGCGGGCCCGGGCCGCGCCTTGTCGCCTTCGCCGCGGACAGGACGGTGACAATTACACCAACGGGACGGTTGCCAGAGCACGTCTAGCAAGCGACATGACGCGGGCACGTGAACCGCCGCATCAACAACACCGTCCGATCCAGAATTCAAATCAACCGCTCGGATCAACCGGCGGTTCGAATTCTCGGACGGCCCGATTGCCCTCCGCGTGGAGGCACGGGAGCCGTCTGATCCCCGTAACCACAACGGCCGGTTCAAACACGGGGAGGCGACCGAACGAAACCCCCCCCCCTTGGCTGGCCAACAGCCGAGGCCGCCGGAGGGCTGAACCATACGTTCAGGCGCTGATCACGGCTAAGCCTAGGCGCGACGCTGATCATGGGAAGGAGTCGCATCGAACCGGCCCGACCTAGGCGTCTCACTGAACGAAAGACCGAGAACGACCTCGGCCCGACCTCGAAGGTCGGAACGATGCGTGCACGCAGAACGAAACCCCTTGCGATCAACCAATTGGCAGCCGAGGCCATCGGGCCAAGCCAAATGATCGGACGCTGATCATGACCTCTGTCTAGGCGTGCCGCCGACCACGGACCGCGCTTTCAGCTCTCCAGACGCCCTACCAAGCGTAAGGACCAGGATCGACCTCGGTTCGACCGCAGCCATCGGCACGATGCCTGGCCGATTCTCCGAGTCGCTCTGGGACCGGGTGACGACCCGGCGAAGCGACTCAGATAGGATCAACTACCAACGAAAGGTGGTCCGTGTAACGATCCAGCCCACGATCGATCCTTTGGATTGACCGAGGGCTCGGGGGCTACGCCCTATGGGCGCGCTCGTGCGTACCCATAGGAACTTAAACTTTCAGAACGACCAGCCCAACGCCGCCTCAATCGAGAACCTCGAAGCGGCATCAGGCTCGGGGGCTACTGTCGAGATCACGTACCCCAAGTACCTAACAGATCGCTCCAACATGAGAAAATCGGGGGTCGGACGACACGGGCTCCGACCCCTCCACGACGACCTACGACGGCTATCTCATGGCCACGCAAGGGCGCGAAGACCCTGGGCTCCGAGAATAACACCCGGGGACGACCCCCAGGAGGCAGGTACCGCGTTATGGTACATTTACTCCGGGAACCAGCTGTCATCCGTCCCGACGAGATAGGACGAGATTCACTACGACGACACTCCAGCAGAAAGCTGCGACGACTGCCACACACGATGGGACAGCACTGTAGCTAGCACAGTAGCGCCGGACAGGTACTACGGTACCCGCCGACATGCCCGACGCGACGGGTCATGACCGTGCCTGGACGGAACAAAGTGATGTCGACAACGACGGACGGGTCCACCTGTCGGCGAGACGGCAGGATTGCGTAGGACCCATTGCATGTAACCTTAGGGCTCTCCCTATATAAAGGGAGGCCCGAGGAGCGATAGAAAGAGGAGAACACCACACCAAACACACCCTGAGTTTCCCACACCCAGGGTCCTCTCGCGAAGAGAGGGCCCCGTCTTGTAACATTGTTCTTAAGATAATCCGCTCTCTGAACATAGGGTATTACACCACTCGGGTGGCCTGAACCAGGCGAAAAATCCCCTTGAATCCATCTCAGACTAGGCCATATCGAATCCGAAGGCATACCGTCCCTTACGATCGTATCTTAACTGTGCCGGTGGTCAGAACGCCGACAAAAATGAGATAAGAGTCCGTTAGAGCTCGTCTTTTGGCTTCATCCTTAAAAAAAATACATATAGAATACCGGTTGAAGATGCTTTTACCAACTGTTACCATCCTTTTTTAATACAATACAGCTCGTTGCTCTGAATTCACAGTATAGTTAAGAACCTAAATTTCTTAACATCTCTAACATAAATAGTTACTCTCTCCTTTGTCAAATTGATATTGCCCTTGACTATAAAAATCAACTTTGACCATTCATTTTATTAAAAAAATATGATAAAATTTATATATTTTGTTATAATTTGCGTTATCATCAAAGGTATTTGAATTACAACTTAAAATTTTTTTAGATTTGAATTAATTTTTTAATAAGATGAATAATCAAAGTTGATATTTGTAATTAACAGTGACATTAATTTGAGAACGAATGGAGTATATTTGTAATTTTTTTATATAAATGCAAAATTTGTAATTTTTACCAGTTTAGTGTAACTTTTTGTTCACGAGGTCATTGGGCACGGGAGGGATAAGCACATTTGGTACAGCCTCTCACATACTCGCTACATCTATCACCATCGGATCGATAAATAGACAGATGAAATGAATCTTCTATTTTTTTTTAAAAAAAATGAGTTACACTTATAAACCTACATATCATTTATTTTATTCACAACCACATTACCTGCTTTCCTCCTCGTTAACTTTTACCTATGGAGGGGCGCCATTCGCAAGGGGAGCAAGACGACCACGGTTCCGGTCCAGCACCTCACATGCGCAGAGAGGCGTGTCCAGCCTCCCCGACCTCGACGTCGACAACGCAACTGGGGTGGGCACGCAGCTCCCCCTGTTTCCGCTGCTCATAACAGTGCAGCCGCGGTCTCGTCAACCCCATCACCTTCGTGCGGCGCGTGTTTATTGCGAGAAACACCGTTTGGGCTTCGTTGCATGCGGATTGATGCTTATGGCCAATGGCATTAGTATTATTTTGTGATCCGAGTACGCGACGACTCGGCGTTACGTGGGATAACGGCCTGCCAAGGTTGTCGGTCGCATTAGTTTTTTGGGATGTTTTTGGTAAATTGGGCGGTATTTTCCTTCTTTTTGCATGCCCCTTTAGCCAGAGCACAGTACAGGAAAAGCACAGCTTTTCTGCCAGCGCTTTCCTGTGGCTGCGGTGCTGCGGACGCGCCGGTTCGTGCGTGCATATGCGTCCGACGAGCTGTAGGGCCGGCCGGACGGGCATTGCTTCCCGTCGAAGGATGATGGAGCCGTCGCGCGCAGCCGAGCCGAGCCCGGCAGAGGAACGTGAGAATGGCTGGAAGGAGCAGGAAAACCTGAGGAACACAAGCGGCCAGGGTTATGTCCGAACAATGGGAGATATTGTTGACAGGGGAAACATATCGATCTGCAGGGGTGTGTCCTGTGTGGTGCTGGAGGTGTGGCTAGACGGGTGAAAATCTACTACCGCTGCTTCTGGCTCCGGGTGCAGTGCGGACAGAGAGATTCTTGAACCTTTGCCTGATGGAGTACGCAGTGACAGTTCGGACTTACCGGGGACTCAAACGTCGTAAACTGTCTTGCAAGGGTCTCACGGATCACTTGGTTTGCACTACTAAACTGATCGCTAAATCACGCGATCAGTTTACCGATGGCTACGTCTGAAAAACACCTGTGACAAGTGCCTGAGCGGGCAAGCTTCCAGGGTTCCTTCTTGTGGGAGTGAGTAATTCCTGTTGCTGTCGTTACACCTGTGCAGCGCAGCGCACACCACGCCGGCGCGGGCGCGCACCGACTTGATACGCTCAGTTTCGGTGCCGCACGTCCGTCGCGACAGCTTGTCCAAACCGGAGCGACGACCGCCATGTTCGCTTCTTGGACTAGCAGGCACTGACCCGTCGGTGAGACCGTCACAGTCTGAGTCAGTCTCTCTCCCTTACCTAGCCGTTCGATTCGGTTAGCGCGAAAAGCGCGGGTAAACACTTCTATAAACCCGTCGGTCGGTGTGTCCCGCGCCAAGCAGAACGCGCACAAAGCCTTGGTCACTAGCTAGCTGGTGTTCCCCCGCGAGCGAGCCATGGTGTCGGCCACGTTAGTGAGCGCCAGAGCTCCTCAGCTCCTCCTCCTCGTCCTCTCCTCCCTGTTGCTGCTCCTCGCCCTGGCGGCCAATGCGCGTGCCGTGACGCCGGCGCCGGCGACGAAGGCAGCGGTGGCCGGTGCCATCTCGCCGGGGCTCGTGGCCACGCTGCGCGAGACGCTGGACGCGATCAAGGGCGTGGCGGATATCATCTCGTCGTTCCCCATCGGCGGCATACTGGGCGGCGGCGACCTCCGGCTCTCGTCGGCTGTCGCCGACTGCCTCGACCTCCTCGACCTGTCTTCCGAGGAGCTGTCGTGGTCCATGTCCGCCACTGGATTAGCTAGCTCCCGGACGGGCACCGGCGACGCCCGGTCCGACCTCCGGTCCTGGCTGAGCGGCGCGCTGGGGAACCAGGACACGTGCAAGGAGGGCCTGGACGAGACCGGCTCCGCGCTCGGCGGGCTCGTCGCCACGGGGCTCCAGGCCGTGACCTCGCTCCTCTCCGACGGCCTCGGCCAGGTCGCCGCTGCGACGATCAGCGGCCGGCGCGGCCTCGCCGAGGGCGAGGGCGCCCCACCGCGGTGGCTGCGAAAGAGGGACCGGCGGCTGCTGCAGATGCCGGTGGGCCCCGGCGGGCTGCCGGTGGACGCGGTGGTGGCGAAGGACGGGACCGGGAACTTCACGACGGTGAGCGCGGCGGTGGACGCGGCGCCCGCGGAGAGCGCGGCGCGGTTCGTGATCTACGTGAAGCGCGGGGTGTACAAGGAGACGGTGGAGGTGAAGAAGAAGAAGTGGAACCTGATGCTGGTCGGCGACGGCGCCGGCGCGACCGTCGTCACTGGACACCGGAACTACGTCGACGGGTACACCACCTACCGCAGCGCCACCGTCGGTGAGTCCAATGCGCGCTCCCGCGCGCCCCTCCCTGCTCTGCTTCTATCCGCTTTGTGGTCCGTGCCTTAGATCGTTCAATCTCGAGTTCTCTCGGCCATGCCCGGACGAGGCGGTTCGAAGGCGCGCATCAAGGCTTGATACTGGTGTTAGTTCCATCCGTTTGATTAGCAGCTGCTAACGGCCTGCCGTCTGATCTCATCGTTCGTTCGTCGTTGGAGCAGAGTAGCAGAGCATCGTAGTGATCCATGAAAGTGCCTATGCTTCGCTGACTTGCTAAGACCCTGTGACGGCTGACATAAACCTCGCTAGCATGCCGCGACGAGACGCGCATGTGGCCCGTACGTCAGCGGGTCAAGCTACTTGCCATCATTGGACTGATCGAAGAACGAGACTACGCTGAGTTGCTGTGCATGTCGCAGCCGCGAGTAGTCCCGTAGTTTTAAGGCTTTTTTGAATCAAGATTTTATTAGAAAATTTAAAAAATTAATTTAATTTCACAGAAAAAAAAATTCTTTTGTTCAAAGAGGCCTTAAGATGGACGAGCCCGACCGGCATGTGGGCATAGTACTGTAGTATAGGGTCACGTACAGTAATATCTTGAAACTGACAGAACAAGAGAAATACTGTTCTTGTAGCTCACACGATCTGTACCACCATGTGTGCATAGCCACCTTATCCTCTCGCTACTCTCGAGTCTCGACGCGAAGCCTCTCTCCGTCAAGATGACAAGATCACGTTCATGCACCGTCTTCAAGTCCTACCACCACCTTCCACGCCTTAAATACACGTTCCTGATTGTGGATTCTCGGTTGGTTGCCTGCCATCCGTGGAGCAGCGAGTCAGCGTAAATGAACGCGCTCCTTGTCGCGAACCGTATCCATCGGCGGCGGCCTGGCTGGCTCGACGCCGCCGCGCCGTGTGGGGACCTTGCCATCGAGCTCAAGAGCTACGGTCAAAGACCCGCCGCTGCACGAGCCGCCTGGAACGCGCGGTGCCGCAGCATCGATCAATCCATTTTGCTAGGGCCCGGACGACGAGATTCGTGATCTGATCAGGGCACTGGGCCCGGTCCGTGTCCCGAGCCGAAGAGCGACGACGCCGACGGGCTCACGCTCACCGACACAACAGCGATTCCTCCCAGGAGAAACAGCTGACGCTGCTAAAGATGCCGGTATCTTTTGCCTCCGCGGGCATCCGGTCCGGCCGTCCTGCGAACTGTAGCGGCATGTGCCTTGTTTCGCCTGGCCTTGCCAATCTCGGGCTCTTGCCTGCTCCAGTCCCGGGTTCGCCCTCGAATGATCGAATCCGTGCTGCTTTTGTTAGCAGGTTATAGCACCTGAGTCCTCGTCGTCAGTTGGCCATTTTCGTTTAACATGTTTCGGCTGATTGATGCTTACAGATCACTTGTAGTACTACGGCTGTTACAATGTTACTGTAGGAGTATAATTTTTCGTATGGTCATTGTCCATATGGCATGTGGGCCCTTATTTTCCTGACAGACGAGACTACCTCATGTCACTGCCTGTCCTGTACGCGAGGGCACGAACCGGCACCGATCAATCACATGCATGCGTTGGCGTTTGGACTTTGGACGCACACATCCTTTCGCGGTTTGACCCACCAGCAGCATAACCCTGCGCACTGTTACACTGTATTACTGTACTCAGGTCTCCTTTGGAACGCGATTTTTTTTTTTAAAATTGAATTGATTTTTGTAAAATTTTTGTAAAATTCCTACATTTCAAAGGAGGCATCAATCTTCGATCTAATGGTCCAATGATTTCAACCCAATCATCAGCTCGATAAAGAACTAGCAGCAGATCAAGCTATGATTTAGTACGGATAAGCGGGTACTACTCCATTAACCAAACTAATCTTAGTATCTGATGCAATTTTTTTTAAAGTAAATTTCAGAAAACTACAGGTATTTTATCTATATTATAACAAAACTATAAATTTTAGTCTTAGTTTCAGAAAATTACATATTTTCTACAGTAATTTCAGAAACATATATATAAAATTTGTAGTTTTATGATAAATTAAAAATAAAATTTATAGTTTTGTAATAATTTATATACAAAATCTGTAAATTTATAATAAATTAGATATAAAATATGTAGTTTTATAAAATTATAGCTTAAATCTGTAGTTCTGTGATGATATTGACGAAATACTTTTTTTTTCCCCTGCCACCTGCATGCAGCTGTGAATGGCAAGGGCTTCATCGCGCGAGACCTGACGTTCGCGAACACGGCGGGGCCGGCGAAGCACCAGGCGGTGGCGCTGCGCTGCGACTCGGACCTGTCCGTGTTCTACCGCTGCGCCTTCGAGGGGTACCAGGACACACTGTACGCGCACTCGTTGCGCCAGTTCTACCGCGACTGCCGCGTGACGGGCACCGTCGACTTCGTCTTCGGCAACGCCGCGGCGGTTTTCCAGAACTGCACGCTCCTGGCGCGGCTGCCGCTGCCCGACCAGAAGAACTCCGTCACTGCGCAGGGCCGGCTCAACGCCAACATGACCACCGGGTTCGCCTTCCAGTTCTGCAACGTCTCCGCCGACGACGACCTCCTCGCGGCCTTGCGGGGCGGGAGCGGCGGCGGGGGTGGCGCCACTCAGACGTACCTCGGCCGGCCTTGGAAGCAGTACTCGCGGGTGGTGTTCATGCAGTCGTACATCGCCGACGTGGTGCGGCCCGAGGGGTGGCTCGCGTGGGACGACGACTTCGCGCTCGACACGCTCTACTACGGGGAGTACATGAACACCGGACCTGGCGCAGGCGTCGCCGGCAGGGTCAGCTGGCCGGGGTTCCACGTGATGACCAGTCCCACGGAGGCAGGGAACTTCACCGTGGCGCAGTTCATCGAGGGCAACATGTGGCTGCCCCCCACCGGTGTCAAGTTCACCGCCGGGCTCACGTCTTGAACCTGGTATGTAGAATTGTGGTGCCGAGAGCTAGTAGTGCTGTCATACTAGACCAAACAATACGTACTAGTATATCTACAAGTGGATGGAAATATTGAGAAAAAAATGGCGGATTGGAAATTGGCAGAGATTCAATTTTATTTATTTATTTTTGCATTGTGCTCTGTTTTATCCGGAGAACAGAGGAACTGGAATCTGTTATTGCTGTTGGGATCAGCTCCAAAGCATCACAAGCTATCTGATCTATCCTCTCAGTCTTTTTTTTATATATATCTAAAGTGCACGCTTTCTGCAATTCTTAGCCTGGTATACTTAATTATACGAATCTGATACATATACAACTCCAAATTAGTAGAATACAGACAAGTGGATTAGTACAATGTACATGTGACATGGTTAGCAGTTCATCATTAAGCAAGCACCTACCAGTTGGACGGACAGCTCCACACTCGTTGCAACTTGCAATCACCACCGGACCATCTCCCCTGCTTCCGTCACCGTCGCGTGATACCTCTGGCCTCATCGAGATCAGGCAGTTGCGCGCCATGAGATGCCATGGTAATGTATGTTCTCACGCCCAGAAGCCGTACTTGACCGGCGTGCCGGTGGGCTTGATCCATGGCTCGGCGTGCAAGAAGCTCTGCACGGTGAACTTGCTGGCCTCCTCCTTGCTGATCACCTTCTTATACCCCGGCCAGTTGACGCGGCCGGCGGTGTCGGCGCCGGGCCCCCGGTTCGCGTACTCGGCGTACCACAACGTCTTGAGCCCGAAGTCGCCGTTCCATGGCAGGTACCCGGCTTTATCGATGAACGCTGGGATATCGGACTCCATGATCAGCGTGCGCGAGTACTCGCGCCACGGCCGGGCGAGGTAGCTGTGGATGGGCGGCCGCGACGCGTCCTTGAGCGCCGTCTCGGCGGTGAACCGGCAGTTCTGGAACACGAACCCCGTGGTCTCGTGGCCGTCGGCGCGGCCCTGCGCCGTGGCGATGTTCTGCTGGTTGTCCATCGGGCGGCGGAGCACGAGGACGCAGTTCTGGAACACGGCGGCCGCGTCGCCGAAGATGAAGTCGATGGTCCCGGAGATGACGCAGTTGCGGTAGAACTGCGACTTGGAGTGCGCGTACAGCGTGTCCTGGTACGCGTCTATCCGGCAGTTGAGGAAGATGGACATGTCCGACTGCACCAGCAGCGCCACGGCCTGGTGCTTCGCCGCGCCGGCCGTGTTGCGGAACCCCAGCGCGATGCCCATGAAGCCGTCGCCGATCACATCTGCATACGTGCACGCGGGCGGGTGGTCAGTCAGTAGCGAGTCAGAAGCGATTTGAGACGGCTGCGCTTCCTCTTACTGAAGGTCGCCGTCTTGAAGGTGGTGAGGCCATCGGCGAAGTTCCTGTTGCCGGTGATGACGGTCTTCTGGGCACCATCGCCGGACATGGTCACGTTCACCATCTCCGGGGCAATGGTCACGTACTCCTCGTACACTCCCTCCTTCACGTAGATCACGTACCTGTCTCCCGCGAAATAGCATCGTGTTCAACCTTTTGCTCACAGCTGTTATTTATTTTTTTTGGCGAGAAATAAGCACGCACCTTCCGGTGTACTTCTTGGGCATGGCTTTGAGCGCGTCGTTGATGGTCTTGAACTGGCCGCTGCCGTCCTTGGCCACCACCACGGTGGGTTTGGGCGCGTTCTGGAACCCCTTGAGGTTCCTCTCCTTCCTATGCAACGGCGGGTCGCCCCCAACCGTGTGGTTCACCATCGGCTGGTCCTCAATCTCTCCCTTCCACACCGTGTCGTTGTGCGTTAGCAACCTCCGGTGGCTGGCCACCGAGAATCCCAGCGCGGCCATGAACGACGAGGCCTTCTCGATGATGGCCAGCGCGTTGCTGGTGAGCTCCTTCCCGGACTCCATGGCGTCGGTCATCTTCGCCTTGACGTCCCCGTCGGGGAACCCGTCGATGCACGTCTCCAGGTGCGCAATCACCGCGCTCAGCCACACGCGGAGCTGGAACCCGCCCTTGGTGAGCCCGTCCGTGCCGCCGACGTCGATGCCGTCGAGCGTGCGCGCGAGGTCGGCCTTCGCGTGCCCGTAGACCTCCTTGCAGTCCGCCACGGCGGCCTTCACGCGGGGGTCGTCGCTCACGACCAGCCCCGACCGGTCGAACGCGGTCCCGATCGCGTCCCCGATCGCCGCCACGGCGGAGCGGACGATGTCCTTGGGCGAGGACGCGCTCGCGTTCACCGATTTGGCCAGGCTCTTCTCGCACGCGTCGGGGTAGTCCGTCTGCGCGCACAACACCTTGATGCTCTTGGACACGCTGATCAGTTTCGACCCTCCTGAACCGCCGCCGCCGGACGGCGAAGGCGAGGACGACGAGGAGCCGTCGTTGTCTTGGGTGCTAGCGTTGTACGCGACGGCGGCGCCGCCCATGACAATGATGATCAGAATGATGGACGCAGCGCCTGTGGCGACCATGACGCGCCTCCGCTGCTGCCGCTGCCTCTCGACACGCCGCCGCTCCGTGAGCGGACCGAAGTCCGAAAAGGCCGTCGACATGGCCGGTGATCTTTGCCCGTGCCTCTGTTTCTCTGTCTCTCTCCCTCTGCCCTTGCGAGAGGCAGAGAGGGCGGAGGAAGAGCGCGGGAGTGAAGGCCAAGGCGGCCTCTTGCTTCCCTGCGGTTCTGAGAAAACAATGGCGCGGAGAGATTTGAGGAAGCCCTGGTTAAATTTGGGGGTCCCGTTGAAGTCCTCGTTTCTTTCCACGCCCACGCGACAAACCAACACCAACACCCACAGCTGCAAGCTTGACCCCGGCATGACAAGTTTTACTCTAGCTTGCTCGGGAGTTGTGACTTGTAACCAGGGTTCGCAAAACCGCGGTTTACCGTCCGCTCCGGTCCCGTTTGGACGGTTTAGCGGTTTTTGAATTTAAATTTTTTTAAAATTTAAAAATTTGGTGGATTTCATAACAAAATATATTTTAAAAAACTAGATGAAAAATGCAACTTCTTGGTTGTATCAGTTTTTAAAAATATTTTGATTTTAGTGACAAAAAATTCGAGAAAAATTAGATGAAAAATATATAACCAAACCTTATCAGCAAACCTTATTCTCAACACCACCTCAACAGCCATTCTCTCCTCTTCCCTTTCTCCATCCGCACGCTGCGACCGAGCATCCGTCGCCCCACCGTGCCGTCTGCCGCCCGCATGCCAGAAACCGCGTTGGAGAAGCGGCTAGCCGTGCAGTAAGTACGGCTAGCCGCGCCCGTGCCGGACGCTCCGCAAGCCGCCCGGTTGGAGCGGTTAGCCGCGCGGCTCTAGCGGTTAGCCGTCTCTATCGGTAAATCACGAGATTTGCGCGGTAAGCCGCCCGATTAGCGCGGAAAGCCGTTCGATCTGGTGAGTTTCTGTGGCAGCGAAGGTCAGATGGTTGTTTTTATGTTTTTTGTTCAAATATTGGCCGATTTGCTAACAAATTTAGAACATAGTTGGTCATTTTCAGGAATTATTGGTTGTAAGATGTCAGATCAGGCCGATTCGGTTTAAGAGCACAGGGACAACATGTATCTCGGGTTTCGTTGCAAATATTGCAAGCCCGTGATGAGAGGTGGTGGTGCCACACGATTCAAGCAACATTTGACACATCGTGGAAGCAGCGTACTTGGTGTCCTCATGTTCTCACAGGCGTGTGGGACTATTTTCGTCGAGAGCTTGATAGAACCGTCGATCGGAGGAAGGACCGAGCTAAACAGATCCTTAGACAGCACCAGGTTGCAGGTTGGGAAAATATCAATAAGGAGGACGATGAGGAGATGCAGCCTGCCATGAGGTTATCTAGCGAGGAGAAGGAATTTTGATAGCATCAGCGTTCGTATGGTGGTCAGTTCGAGAGTGGTGGTGCTGGTGCTAGTTTATCGCAAGGTGCTTTTGGTTTGTGCAGGGAGGTGGTGAGTCTAGATTGTTTGGTATGATGAGAAGGTCCGTATCACAGAGGTCAGGTAATGAACAGATTGAAACTATGATCGATATAGGTCCATGGACTGTAAAGAGCAAGCTAGCAAAGTCGGTCATTGGACGTACATGGTCAAATTTTTTTCATACAGAAGCCATCTCTGGTAGAAAAGCCGATAGTTCATACTTTGTTAGTGCTATAAAGGAGACACAGAGATGAGGTACGAGACCTTTATTTTATTGTATTACTCCACGCGAAGATGTATAATAGATTATCTCATAAGAAATTGCATAAGCTGATGTATATTAACTACAACCTTCGGATCCGTATGCGTGATGTTTCATGGATATATAAGTCACCAGAAGCTGATCCATTTGATCGTCTCATGGAGCTGTCGTTGTATGATTCTTCAAATCCTATTAAGAATGGATGGAACATGGAAGATTCAATTTTAACTCTGTTCTTGATGAAGAGAGCACCGAGACTGACAGTCCTGTATCCAGTCGTCTTGTTATAGATGATGATGCTGGTAAATAGTTGTTGTGCTTGTCTCGTGCTGTAACAATATCTGAATGGGCGGATCAATATGTGGGTGATACTCACATAGACAAGAGAAAGGTTCAAAGTGCAAGACAAAAAAAGTGATAAAAAGATAAAGTTAAGAAGCAAAGAGAAAGGTAAGAATGTAGACAGTGACGACTCCACAGATTCTGAAGACGTCAGACGAAGTCCAATCTATCAGGAATCAAATGATAGCAGCTCCTGCACTACATCTGGAGACCTAACAGGCAGTATAGTTCCTGAGTCACAAGCACCGGTCATAACTCATCATTTCACATGTAACAAATTTTTCGCATTATACGATCAATTTTGACTCATTTATTTTACACTTCACTTCTTTTGCAAGTGAGACAGACTATATCCATGCTACACAAGATGAGGATCATGGTGCTTCACAGTCAACAAGGACATCGATAGGGAAGGCAGCATTACTATGGCACATACTATTCTACGTTAGACAGTGATTTCTCATACAGCTCAAGTAATAAGTACTACAATTATCCGTACGGTGATCGTAGCACACAACCTCCCACCATATAGATATACCAATAGCAAAATCTAGAGTTTTATAACATGTTATACTTGCAATGGGAGACAACTACTTCTTAGACGGGACAATCTTGAAATAAATTCAAAGCGGAGTTGTTAGCTACTAAAGAAATTTAACTCCTCTCAAGTGAAGAGTGCGACAATGCATATTTTAATTAGAGTACAATCCATAAGTAAAATGTGATTCGAAAACTATGTATGAACTTTAGATTTGTTGTGAATGAACAACATGTATATATAGATTTATTGTGTTTCGAACTTTGAATTTATTATAAATGAATAACTGTCTTTTATTTGTTGATGAAGTATGTTGTGAATGTTGATATTAAAAAAAATTAGAATAGGTCATGCCCAATTTTTTAGCACTTTTTAATCTTATTTCTTATTTTTCACTAATTTATCGGTTTTCAGATAAATTAAACAGTTTACCGCAAAAATTGCGCGGTTTCAGCAAAAAAACACGCAGTTTTCGCTGTTGCCGGTTTTTAAGAAAACCGAGCGGTTTACCGTTCAAAACCTGCGGTTTATCGTAAAAACTGTTTGGTTTACTGTTTTTAAATCATCCAAACCATTCTAAATTTTAAAAATTGAAATTCGAACGAAAAACCAACCAGTTTTAACAGTTTTTACGATTTTCGTTGTACCGCTGCGGACGGTTTTTACAGTACAAACGACCCTGCTTGTGACTCCAGTTCGGAAGACAATTCAACTGGGCCGATTCATCTTGTCCGATTTGTTGGGCCTCTCCTTCAAAATGGACCAAACCCAGCACCTACGAGACGACACCATTTTTTGGTTCGATCTCTTCGTTGGACCATTTGAATTTTTACTAATAAGCGATTTAGCCGTAATACCACGATGATCCGAGGTGATGTTGGCGTAGCGTGCAAACCTCCCCAACACCACGTTCAGAAGCAGTCCTCGCGTAAGCTGGAGAGGGTCAACGTGGTGAGGCAGCGGGCTTCACATATATCCAGTCCCTGTCTCTGACGGCGGCGTTTGTCACCTTTTGTATCTTGTACGTCAGTTTATCAACTATACTTAGTATATATAAATACTCCACATCCTTTTCTCTTGGTCTATTTGAATCTCTAAATCCTTGTCGTTAGATTTTGTTAACTTGTGCTATTAATATGTCAAAGATACGTCTGATCTGCTATATAAAAAACGACCTGTTGGTCTACAATGAGATGATTTAAAAATCCCAGAGTGCATTTGCATGAAGTAGCGATCAAAATTACACATTAAAATCCAGAAGCTCAAGTAAATATACAGGGGGAGAGATCACATATGTATCCTACTGGAATTTCCACTAGAAATTTGATATTTTATTTTAATTTCCAACGAAAGATGATAACTTTTAAAGCAATTGTTTGTTCTTGATCCTCCCTTCATAGTCATAATTTCAATTCAAGTCGTTTTGAGCATTGTTTTGGTCAAACAATAGAAATATAAATTACAAATAATTTTTAAATGATAAATTTAGAAATATGAAATCATATGATTAGATTTTCTTAAAAAGTACTTTTATAAAAATATACATATGTCAATTTTAATAAATATTTTTATAAAAATAAAAATTCAAAATTATATTTTGAAGACTGAGTTGTTATCAAAATAATTTGAATTATGAGTATAGAGGCACAACATCTTGCCTTTTATGCGCGGAGCCATCCTGGCCCTAATATTTCGTCTACAGCTTCCCTGTCTCCTTGATGTTGTACCCATGTCTCTGGACATGTATACGACATCCGCTTCTCCCTTAAAAGTTGGCTTCCTGATCCATTTTTCCGTCGTAGCCTTAATACAGAAACAAATGGAGCCTCGCTCTCACTGCCTGATCAGTAGAGCAAACTTGTTCAGAATTTACCTCCCAGCAACCCGATTAGATCCTTTTGCTTGATCTTCATGCCTCCAAATCGTTTCGTTTGTTTCTGGTTTGTATTAGATAGTGCTGTGAGAAGATTACAGGGTTAGTGTTTTAACGAAAAAGCGGATGCCGTTCATGCGTCCAGAGACGTAGATGGGCACATGATGAAGGAGACAGGGAAGCCGCTTCCTAATATTTTCACCGCACTACGGACATCCATGCGTAATCCACGTCATTTTCGGGCCGTCCACGTCGTTCTCGGGCAGCAGGAGACTAGACATCTAGACTCCTCTTAACGGATCACATCAAACCCACAAGCAGGGTTTTATAACCGATGAAAACCGATCGATTTTAGTTTTCGATGAAATAGTTTTCGATGAAACTAATTTGATCTAATTTATAGCAAAAACTGGTTAGTCGATCGATTTTATCGACTAACCGACTGTTTTTGCTCAAATCAAAAATTATGCTGGGACCGGTTTCTAAAACACTGCCTACGAGTCACTATCGGTACAGAAAGATGTCGAAGCGGCAACTCAAAAGAAATGGCAAAGAGCAGCCGAGCTTCCGTTGCCAAAACAAACCGACCGGCAGAGTCTAACTTGAGCCGTGTCTCTTGCGGCAAACACGGCCTTCCACGTGATTGTGCCCGCAGCAAATTTTACCAAAAAAACTGGAGTAACACGTGGATGGATAAATAAATATACTACGGCCTCTTCCTCCGAGGAACGAATTTTTGTATCAACCTGCTTTGCTGCGTGGTATGGTGTGGCCCATACCGTATGGGTCCACACTCTCATGTAAAAATACTTGAATTCGAGTACGTTCGATGCGAACTCAAAATGTTTCTCCTGGCCAGGATTTGTCCCCGTCCGGGCGCCGGCGCGAGCGCCACGTGTGGCGGAGGAAGAACGCATCCAAGCCAGGTTTTTCCAGGTCCAGAAAAAATACCAGTACCCGCCTGATTGCATGATTGGCAGCAGATCTCGCGCCATGGAAAGCTTGCCGTGGTCGGCCGGCCGGCCGAGCTGGCCCGCCTGATGGCGACCTTCGCGGAGCGCCCGCGCCGCTCGTAGCGTCCGGTGCGACAGGATACGCGCCACGGCCGCTTGCCGCTCGTCGCAATCAATCGCTCTCAGTTTTTAAATCATCGTTATTCGAACAATAATTCCGATTTGAAATGAACGGGAGACCAGTTTAACTTCAAAAAATCGACGCGTAATACTGTATGCTGTATGATGAACTAAAAAGCCCAATCATCACGTCCTGGCTAGAGGAGGAGGATCTAGCGAATTGAAAGATGATCGCTGGTCAATGCGTCGTGCCCTGATCACAGGGATGGAGAAGGCCGAAACATCACTAAACGGGGAAAAGACTCGCAATTAACAAACGGATATGCATGTGCGCTGGTGCTGCATGTTAGGACACGTGAAGTTCAAAATTCATCAGTGTAAATGATTGAACATGACATTGTGAAAGGTTACGTGGTTGATAGATGCCCTGTTCGGATTTTTGTTACATATTACTCTCTCTAATTTTAAATTATTGACACTGTTGATTTTTAACATCAATTTTAACCATTCTTTTTATTAAAAAATTATTTCAATGTGTAAAATTATTAGTCATAATTTAAATTTTACTAATAATAAATTAAATAATAATAAAGTTTTACACATTGAACAAATTTTTTAAATAAAATGAATGGTCAAAGTTGACTTTAAAAGTTAATGGTGTGAATATTTTAAAATCAGAGAGAGCATGTCCCTGTCAAAACCATTGAAACCTGATAAACTTTTGTAGTTTTTCGTGCTGTTTTTTTACCAAAAATTATTTTTCTTTTAAAAATTTGAAATTTTTTGGAATTTTAAAGATCGCTCAATAAACTGGTAAATCTGAGAAGCAGGCCGGTGAAACAGGTGTATTTTAAAATTTAAACCTTCAAAATCAATGAAACAGGAAAAACCGATAAGTTTATTGTTGAATTGACCCAATTTTATCAATTTTTAATTTCAATTTGGAGTGGTTTTCGATTAGTTTTAATGATTTTCGTCAAACTAGTCCTCACTAATTTCCACGGTTTGGTGGGTAACCCCAACCCTGATCAGGGTTTCAACGGTTCGGTCGGTAACCGAAACCTCAAACACTGGATTCAGTGTTTCAACCTTCAAGAGATAAAAAAATGTGTAAAATGTACTCCATGTTATTTCACATTTGACGCTGGATAGTTTAATTTAAATTAATTAATGTTTGAAAAAAGAACAAATAGAGTATATCAGTAAAATCAAGAACTGAAGCACACATAAGAAATTTCGACCACTTCCTGTTCCACACCTAAATAACATAACAAAAAAAAAAGAGACCGAATGGTATGCCCTATCGCACAAGGAAAATGAAATCTGTACTTAAATAAGAAAGCATGGATCATTAAGTATTCAATACAATCACCAAGGAGGATATTCTGGTATTACAAATAGTAAAGAAGAATTAGACATAAACAGCATAAGACAAACCTTTCCTGACACATAACAAAGCCAACGACATCAACCTAGATTTGATGAAACACAACACCAATGATAATGAAATTAGTAGAAATGACTACCAGATCAAGATCTTATAGTTGTCTATGCGCCACATTTCCAGTGACACGACCGACCCTAGGGCCCCAACACACATCCCACTGCTCGGGCAACCACTAATGTACTACCCGGTCACCGCTAGGTGGGCTCCGAATCCATGTGTCAGCTATCCAACAGTGATGGACAATACATTAGTGGATTTGCTCCGACCCCACAATAATACAAATGGCAATAGAAAAATAAAGAAAATACCAAAGCAAACAAAACTAAATACCGACGAAGAATTTGCTAGAGCCATCTCTTTATCTTGCTAAATACTACACAAAGATAATATAAATCAACAAATAAAACAATATGGTTGGTTTTATCTTAAATGGACCATAACGGAGTTTAGAAAAAAAAATGTTGAGAGAGGGCCTTAGGTTTAACTCCGTTAATTAGAGGTGGATGTTCTATGTTTTACCCTTATCATGCACGAGGTTATTTTAACGCTTGTGAGAGGTACATCTCACTGTACAGATGAGTCATGAGATGGGAATACCCCTCTATTGTCCTATGTGCTGGTGATGTGAGGACACACAACCCTTCACCATTGTTTGTTTGCTAGTTCTTGATCTCAATAAAACACCCAACACTTCTTATGTTTTTTCTTTAAATATAGGAACTGTTTGCATCCACCAAATTATTATAATCCAGAATATTGAATCTAATCTGCCTCTAAACATTACATATTATGTTCTAGATTACAAATCTAGATCTCCAGATTATTTTTGACAAAAAAAAAATTTTATCCTTCACAAATTGAGGCAATGCCATCACATATTTTTTTAAAGAAAGGGCAAGCAGTTCATTTGACAAGTAAAAAACTAAAAATGAGATTTTTACAGTCTGATCTCTAAACATTATCACATAATTCGGATTATGAAAACTACCTCAATGATCTTAGATTTTTAATAATTATGCTGGATGCCCAAAATGTGAGAGTAACCTGAAAGGGATAGAAAAAAAAGTCGGTAGCGGCAAGAAAAGTTAATAAACAAAAAGTTAGGCCCTCGAATAAAAAAGCAAAACAAAAACCGAGAGAAAAAAAAAACATATATCCAAGGCCCGAGAAAGATTTGAAAAAAACACGGAGACGCGTCAGTTAATCCATCTCCTCTCCCTTTCTATCCCCGCCCCGTGAATCCGCCGCACACCCTCCAGCCTCCCGTGCTCCACTGGCGCCCTTCTGGAACCCTCAGCGCCTCCTAATCCCGACCAAGTTATTAATCCTTTTTCTTAATCCAGTCACTACCTCTCCTCAGCGATTTGTTGCTGCTTCCCGTTGATCCAGCCGCGTCGATTTCCTCGTGGCGAGCTTGGAATTCGCTTGCCCAATTCTGAGTTGCCCATCACCGCCGCAGCTGCCGCTGAGGCTGAGGTGAGTGATCTGAATTGGTGGGCCGGTTGCGGCGGGGAGGAGGGAGCTGCTTTGGCTCTGGAAAAGCTGAGCTATGCGGCTCGAGCTATCACCACCGGATTGAGCATGAGGGGTGGGGCTGGTGGCGGTGGCGGTGCGCGTGCGCGTGGTGTGACCGATGGGATCACCGGATGGGCGGCTGGTGGAGCTGTTCGGCGCGGTGAAGTCGTGGATGCCGCGGCGGAGTGAGCAATCGCCGCCGCCCCCGTCGAGGGCGGCGTCGGCGGAGCCGCATGGCTTGTCGAGGGACTTTTGGATGCCCGACCAGAGCTGCCGTGTGTGCTACGACTGCGACGCCCAGTTCACCATCCTGAACCGGCGCCACCACTGCCGCCACTGCGGCCGCGTATTCTGCGCGCGCTGCACGGCCAACTCGGTGCCCCGCTCGCCCGGGGACGCCGCGAGGGAGGACGGCGAGAGGATCAGGGTGTGCAACTACTGCTTCAAGCGCTGGTTGGAGGAGGAGACCGCTTCACGGAGGGTCTTGGTGCAGCCTTCTAGCCCGGTGCTGAGCGTGTCGCCGTCTGCCGCAAGCGTCGGGAGCGACAAGTCCACCTCCACAGGGCGTAGCAGAACGGGGTCGAACGGGCAGATGTCGTCCTACGGGAGTGTCAGCTTCACAGACTTCGCATCTGCGCCTGTCCATGACGAAGGCAACTGCGGCGAGGGTGATGGCTGTCTGGAGAAGCAGCAGGCTGTTATGGAGCCCGCGAGGGACATGGAGCCTCAAGCTTATGGGGACAATCCATCGGATCCATTCAACTTTTGCTTGAATAGGTAACCCTTCGTGCTTTCTTCATTAAGAATATTCAGTTGGTACTGCAACCTTTTGATGTTGTCGAGGGTCTCAGCAAATATTATCTCATGATCTATGTACATTTACTTTAATTTTCTTCAGCAAATATGCCTGCCGCTGCATGCTCTAGGGCAGCTTCAGTAGACTCTAGGTCTGACAGAAGTTCCATTCTAACTTTGATAGCTATATTTCAAACATCAGTCTTCTTTTGATTAGGAGTTTTTTGTTTGGAGCCTATCTCAATTTGCTTTTGACTGATGGGTTTCTGAACCTTCGAACCAATTAGATGATGAAACATATCAATGATCAATTAAAATGTTTTCCCCTCACGTGTTGGCATTGTGCCATGTTTTTCCCGCAGCACATTATACTAACAATCTGGTTGGTTTTTCTTAATCCTTTTTCTATTTATTACTTAACCTCTATGTGTTTGCAACGTTGCAATAATTTGCTAGAAGGAAATATAATGTATTGCGTTGTTTTTGAGTCTAGATCTGCTTATGCAATCTTCTTTTAACTTTTTTTTATTGAATGAAATGTGCTTATTCTTTAGAGAAGGTTATTTATCTAGATTCATGAAGTTACATTGATAGGCATTTCATCTCCTGTATTTGTTCAAACATTATATTTTGATTACAATGTGCATTCTTTTCGCTAATGCCACATAATATTTTTACCAGGAGTGATGATGAAGATGATGACTATGCAGTTTTCCACTCAGATTTGGAAGGGCAGCAGTTGCATAATTCTAATGACTATTATGGACCTGTGCATTTTGATACCCATGAGGTTGTTTGTACTGATGACACAAAAGAATCGACGTCACCAAGGAAAGATACAACATCCTTGGTTGATCCCTTGGGAGCAGAAAAGATTGAAGATCACAACACCGAAAATTATGAGTGCAATACCCGGTCCTCTTCCTTGTATAGCATGGAAGTGCCAGAAAATGAACCTGTGGACTTCGAAAACAACAGCTCACTTTGGGTACCTCCGGAACCTGAGGATGAAGAGGATGATCATGATGGTGTTTTATGTGATGATGATGAGGGGGAGGATGCTACGGGAGAGTGGGGATATCTACGTTCAAACAGCTTTGGCAATGGGCATTGTCGAAGTAGAGATAAATCGGCTGAGGAACACAAGAAAGCCATGAAAGAAATAGTTGATGGCCATTTCCGGGCATTAGTTTCTCAACTTCTTCAGGCTGAAAAGGTACCATTGGTTGATAAAACTGGCAAAACTGGTTGGCTAGACATAGTCACTTCTTTGTCTTGGGAGGCTGCATCTCTTTTGAAACCAGATACTAGCAAAGAAGGAGGGATGGATCCTGGTGGTTATGTTAAGGTGAAATGCTTGGCTTGTGGTCGCCCAAGTGAAAGGTAAACAACTATGAATGGAGATGTTCTTCATCACATGGCATGATGATTTTACTAATGTTGTTTACCTTATGGTTTATGCGAATCGTATGCTTAGTAACTTAAATTCCCACTGATGCTACTTTCTGTTGAGCTTACTTTTCTTTTTAACTGGAGCGCATATGTCTTAATTTTTTCTAAATCATGCATTTTGTGGTCCACTTGAGAACTTACTTGGTTTTGTTGCTATACTGTATATTTCCAGTTTTGTTGTGAAAGGAGTTGTTTGTAAGAAGAATGTTGCTAATAAGCGCATGCCAATAAAGAAGGAAAAGCCACGGATTCTAATTCTTGGTGGTGCACTCGAATATCAGCGTGTATCGAATTTGCTTTCAAGTTTTGATACTTTATTGCAGCAGGTATTATCAGTGAATCGCTTCTCACACACATAATTTGAATGTAAAGTGCTCTAACAGGGGTCTAAAGGTCAAAGCTGCTGTTATTTATGAATTCTATAATTTTTCATTTTAACTCCAGGAAACAGATTATTTGAAAATGGCAGTTGCAAAGATCAAAGCGTACCAACCTAGTGTTGTATTGGTAGAGAAATCTGTATCTCGTCATGCTCAGGATTTATTTCTGGAGAAAAACATTTCACTTGTTCTGAATATCAAAAGGCCATTGCTGGAAAGGATATCTCGATGTACTGGTGCTCAGATAGTTCCCTCCATTGATTATTTGTCGTCCCAGAAGCTTGGGCACTGTGACTTGTTCCATGTAGAGAAGTATGTTGAAGAGCATGGGACTGCTGGGGAAGCTGGGAAGAAAATGCTGAAGACTCTTATGTTTTTTGAAGGCTGTCCAAAACCCTTTGGTTGTACAGTAAGTAATAAACACTTGATGTCTCAGTTATAGATTTTTTTTTTCTCTTTCGTTACATGTTGCAGCATGGTTTATTTGTGCATCTGTCTACTTTAGTTACTAATGGGAAATCCCTTGAGATCATTGCAAGATTGCCTAAAAATTCTAATCATAGTGCATGAGAAAGATTGGTTTTAGCATTTCAGCAAATTCTATAACAAAGGGCAGCAAGCTAACTGGAAAAATATCAATATACTTTGCTGTGGGTACATGTTCATTGAAGGGGCCACATTTCATCTCTGATAAAACAAACATATACTGAGGCTACTGCCACAGGACATAATTTAGCTCTAATTTTGTAGATATTGCTCAAAGGTGCTAGTGGCGACGAGCTGAAAAAAGTGAAGCATGTTGTGCAATATGGAGTATTTGCAGCGTATCACCTGGCGCTTGAAACATCTTTCCTTGTTGATGAAGGTGCAACGCTTCCAGAACTCCCGCTCAAGTCACCAATTATCGTTGCTTTGCCAGGTAAACCTTCCAGTGCTGATAGATCCATCTCGACAATACCTATCTTGACAATGCCTAGTGCTTCATCACCAAATAATGACATGCAAGCATTTGATTTGCGAAATGATGACCTGACATTTAATGTTATAAAGAGAACGGGGCGTACGGTATCAGTATGCTCTCCTGGGAATAACATCTGCCAAAGATCAGGAGTTGGTAGTGATGAAACGACATCTGTTCAGATCAGTGGCCAGAATGGAAACATTGATTGCTTGCTGGTTCCTCAGTCATCTTTTGGTCCTTTGGTTCAGCAGTCAAACATTTTTACTAGACATGTGAATAGCAACCGGCATATTGAAGAATGTGAGAGTGATTCTACTAAACATACGCCTGGCAATGACTCTGGTGTATTGCCTGCTCATCCTAAAAAAACAAACTGGATGTCTGTTGAGAACGATGATTCATCTACCAATTATGGGATTGGAGACAATATGGCAGAAAATCCAGCTGCTTCTTTGAATTTACAGGTTTCTCATGATGATGACAGCTCAAAGGATGATTCAATTACCAAAAAGGGCGAAATTCCAGCATCCCCTGCTGACAATCAGAGTATATTAGTTTCTCTGTCCTCTCGTTGTGTTTGGAAAGAAACTTTATGCGAGCGGCCACACCTTCTACGTATAAAGTATTATGGTAACTTTGACAGACCTTTAGGCAGGTTTCTGCGTGACCAGCTCTTTGATCAGGTTAGTTCGCACATCTATATTTGTTATAGAACTTTATATTTATTTAACTTCCGTTTAACTTCCATATTTTTTTTTCAGAAAAATCTTTGTCGTTCTTGCGAGCTGCCCCCAGAGGCCCATGTTTATTGTTATGTTCACCCCCAAGGCAGTTTATCGATATCAGTTAGGAAACTTGCAGAAAAGTTGCCTGGTGAACATGATGGTAGAATTTGGATGTGGCATAGATGCTTACGCTGTCCACGAGTTAATGGGCTCCCTCCAGCAACTAAAAGAGTAGTGATGTCTGATGCTGCCTGGGGCTTGTCGTTTGGTAAATTTTTGGAGCTTAGTTTTTCAAATCATGCAGCAGCAAGTAGGGTGGCGAGCTGTGGTCACTCTCTTCACAGAGATTGCCTTCGCTTTTACGGGTACATACTTATTTCTGTTCCATATTATTGAACTGTTAAAGTTTGTTCCTTACATGTTTGTATCTCAGCTTTGGAGAAATGGTTGCATGCTTCCGATATGCGTCAATCAAGGTTTACTCTGTGTTTCTACCACCATCAAAACTTGATTTTACTTCCCAGCATCAGGAATGGGTAGAACAAGAAGCAATTGAGGTATGATTTGCTTAATATTGTGAATCAATTTGTGCTGCTATTTTTGCTGATGCTGACAGTTAATTAATCAGGTGGATAATGCAGCTGACCTTCTGTTCAGTCAAGTTCTCAATGCGCTCCGTGACATTGATGGGAAACCAATTACTGGTTCTTTTGATGGGAACTTGAAGACCCTTGAGTTAAGAAAAAATATTGTGGAGCTGGAAGAGATCCTGTTAGTAGAGAAAGCTGAATTTACGGTATGTGTGTTTTGAATTTCCTATGTAATATTTTATTGTCCCACGTGTGTGTACAAAAAACTATTCTGATTGTTGGAGCATTAATCTCCAGGAATCATTAAAGAACTTACGGAAGAAGGATATGGAAAAGGGTCAGCAGTACATTGATATTTTTGAAGTTAACAAGCTGAGGAGGCAGCTATTGTTTCTGTGTTACTTGTGGGATCGACGGCTGACTTTCATCGCAAATTCAGGTGGCAAGTACCGTGATGCCCTAGGAGGTCTAAGGGTTGGGAATACGAATTTTGAATTTAGTGATAATTCAGTTGATCCCAATGCAACCACTAAATCGGAAATGATCTCTAAGGTCACAGAAACTCTTTCAAATTTAACAGAAGGATCCTTGCAACAGCACTCAAGTCCATTTCGTAGTGTAGATAAGGGGCTCAACCCGGAAGATCAATCCAATAAAAGTAGCTTCAGAAATGTTGCAGAGTTGAATGGTGGGGAAGATGCAATGGCCAAAATTGATCATGCCAACAGTGCCAACGTCAAGGCTCACCTAGATGGCCAAGAATCCAGGGTTGGTGTGCGTAGGGTTGTTTCTGATGGACAATTCCCAGTAACTAGTGATATCCCAGACACTTTGGAAACGAAATGGAGAGGGGGGAATGGACCTGTTCCTGATGCGAAGCCACTACCCTCAGCTGAAGGAACAACAGCTGATGTCAAAAATCAAGCCAAGGTTGTACCATCCCGTACTTCTTTATCTATCCGATCTGATACATCAGAAGACTTGCTGAGATGGCTTAAGATGCCATACATGACATCTTATTATTCCTTAAATACAAAATCTGGTCCAGAAATGGGCTTTTCTTCCTTGGCTGACTACACTTCTCTATACATTACATTGTTTAGTGAGCTATCACAACAAGGTGGAGCTAGACTTTTTCTACCGACTGGTGCTAATGATATTGTCATCCCAGTATTTGATGATGAGCCAACTAGTGTTATTTCATATGCACTTGTTTCACCCATGTATCGCTTTCAATTGTCTGATGAGAACAGCAAAAATAAAGACAGTGCAGATTCTTCACTTCAGTTGCCAGTCTATGATTCAGGAAATTTTAATCCGTTTCATTTTTTTGATGATTTTGGATCATCTGAAGATTTGACTTCAGCAATCTCTGGAAGTAGAGGATCTTTTTCTCCTGATCTGGTGCACTTGAGAGTTTCTTTTGAAGATGGTGGGCCAGCTGGGAAAGTGAAATACACTGTGACATGCTATTATGCAAAAAGATTTGAAGAGCTTAGAAGGTCTTGCTGTCCATCTGAGCTTGATTTTGTTAGGTCTATCAGTCGGTGCAAGAAATGGGGAGCTCAAGGTGGTAAAAGCAATGTATTTTTTGCAAAATCTTTGGATGACAGATTTATAATAAAACAAGTTACGAAGACAGAGCTTGAATCATTCCTTAAGTTTGGCTCGGACTATTTTACATATCTATCAGAGTCCATAAGCACTGGAAGTCCTACTTGCCTAGCAAAAATTTTGGGGATCTATCAGGCATGTTCTTTTGAACTTCAGTCTTGTTACAATTTCATTGCAAAAAAAAAAACATAATTCAGCAATTGATTCAAAATAATTTTTTTGTCCTCTAGTATTATTTGGCAACCTAGGAAAATAACTCAAGCAATCAAGAAGAAACTTGTTCAAAAAAGATTTATTTTAGGGCTCAAACTGAGAATATTCTTTAATTGAAGACTAACACTCCAATACTCATCATCAAGGTGGGTTGAAAATATCGACCGTGCCCATCTTGTTATATGTTGCATCACCCTTACCAGGGCCTCTGACGTTTCGAAAAAAATCTGATGCCTGCAAAATTGCATAGGATGTTTGGCACATATAAAAATTGTTAAGCTTAGACACCGTGTGTGTGTGTGTGTGTGTGTGTGTGTGTGCAGTTGTCACCCAATGTGTCCAATCCAAATTGATGCAGTTGTCACCCAAAACTAACAACATTTTCAGATGAATATTGGAGAGTTTGATAGAAATCACACTAAATGTTTGTTCTTTGGTGATTTATTATTTATTTGCCTTGTGGCCTTATTATTAAAATAGAGGTGTCACCCAAAAGTGATGTTAGGGGACAGATTGTTATTTCTTTATTGAAATATCCGTCTGAATGAGTCCATTTGCTATGCTTCCACTTAGGTTACAATTAAGCACGTGAAGGGTGGCAAGGAGTCGAAAATGGATCTGCTGGTAATGGAGAATCTTTTGTTTGGACGGAATATCACCAGACTCTATGATCTCAAGGGATCATCAAGGTCAAGGTATAATGCAGATTCCAGTGGGAGCAACAAGGTTCTTCTTGACCAGAACTTACTTGAAGCGATGCCCACTTCACCGATTTTCGTTGGGAACAAGGCAAAGCGGCTACTAGAGAGAGCTGTTTGGAATGATACTTCTTTTTTAGCAGTAAGTTTGCATCAATTCCTTGTCGAATAATCTTCACATATTTGCTCATCGAAATTTGGCTTATTGATACCAGAGAGGGTTAACTCATTAACTGGACATTCTTAGTGTCAGTTTCTCTCATCCTTTCTTAATCCACCTTTGGCTGGTCGTATGCATGTCTTGCTAAACCTATCTTCACTCTTTTTCACAATCTCTTATATTAATATAGTAGACTGTGAATCTAAGAGAATCTATTTTATTATTGTTTCTCAGATGCTAATTTGTAACTAAATCAAGGGATCCTAGATTCTGCTCTTTTTCCACTTTGCCTTAGCATTTAAATTGCACCGTCCCATGGGTGACTTATCAATTGGTCCTTAAGCAAATCATATAGAAGCCTTTTGCATTGCTGTCACTTGTGCCTCTTAGAATGATTAGTCCAATAATATTAGCTGGTTGTATGTTTGGCCGCATATAAGCATGTATTCATTCAGGTTCATTAACTTGGATGTTTGATTCCAAACCTGCAGCTAATCCTTAATTATTTTTGCCAGTACTACAATAGTTGAGTTGATGATAGAGCAGCCCTAAGTTTTTTCTGATATACTGTATTTTTCTTCAACTCTTAGGACCTTTTTTTTTTCCAAACCAAATGCAGTATAGGAAACATAATGTTTTTCTCAGATCGATCGTAAAGCCTTGTACATAAAGATAAGAGCTTGATGTTTTTCCCAGGGAATCGATGTGATGGATTACTCCTTGCTTGTGGGTGTTGATGATGAAAAACATGAACTGGTATTGGGAATTATTGATTTTATGAGGCAGTACACATGGGACAAGCACCTCGAAACGTGGGTGAAGTCATCTGGCATTCTTGGTGGACCGAAGAATGCGCCTCCAACTGTAATTTCACCAATGCAATATAAGAAGCGGTATAGGAAAGCAATGTCTGCTTATTTTATTGTGATTCCTGAGCAATGGATGCCCGCAATAAGCAATCCAAACAAACCATCACCAAATATTCATGAAGATGATTTACAAAATGCTCCACAAGAGTGACAAGATGTTATATGCGCTATGTTGGATTGATGATGCTAGTTTCATCTTGCTCCTAACGTTTACAATGCTATTGAACTGGTAAACCTGTCTTGTCTACTCCTTGTGGCATCGAAGAGATCTTTAGACATGGACCGTATGCCCCTGTGCTAATTGGCACAGATCCGATTGTGCATCATGGAATTCCATCGCAAGAGTCGGATGTGTATGTTCTTTAAAAACTGTAATTATGCTGTAGGTTTTTTCTTCTTGTCCATAATAAATCAGTTCATAGTACCATCGTTTGGCAGCCATCAACCTCTAATTTTGTTCTTGTAAAGGTATAGATGAGGGGTAGATTCTTTTGTATCTGTAAGTTGTCGTTGTATATTCAGTTTTTCCATCTGTTCTTTGTTTAGTGGGGGCTATTGCCGCCTGGGAGGACAAAAAATAAAAGTTAATCATGTTCATGTCTGTATAGACGCTGGAGTCGAGGAGACGTTTATCCTTTTGACTGAAGTTAGTGTCCAGTGTAGCACATTGAGGCTGCTATATTTGCCAAATCTTCCATTAAGGGTTATATCCACATATCGAAGCTCTTGTAACGATGGACTGACACACGTACTCTCCATGGAGAAATATCGGCTGTATTTTACGCTGAAAATTTAGACTATGTGATAAAATATAACCATATTAGATTCTTTTATTCCATGCAATTACTCATGAGTATGATTTGTTAACTACAAGCATACTAAAACTAAAAGATGGGCGTATCCGACCTTTGCGCAGTGACGTGTTAGAAGTTGATCTTTTGTTAGTTAGCTCAACGGTCAACTAATCTTGATTCGCGCCTTGATCGGGGGGTGTCCAGTCGATCTATGGTTGGTGGGCCTTCGTCGCACAGTGCTATAAAAAAGAGAGGTAAGGACCGAGGCGGTACACACGACGAGATTCGCTGCATCGTCACAAACCCTATCTATAAATCTTAGACCGATCTTGAGAACCTCTCTTCTTCTCCGACCATCGCCGCTCAAGTGCGGACTTCATCGACATAGGAGAGGGATGGCGGGGACTCAAGCGCGGATTTCACTGACACAGGAGAGGGATGGCGGGGATTTCTTCCTCGACGCCGGCCGAACCGGCCACCCAATATAAAGAAGCATAACCCGCTACTCGATCTGCTCACTAGTATAAGAAAGAGTTGATCCATCAATGATATCAGAGCTAGGTTCTCGAGCAGATCGAGAACGTTGAACCCCAAAGAAAAGAGATCTCAAAACCCCAGATCTAGAAACCCTAACCGGAGAGGGAACGGATCTGGGGTAAGAAGAGAGAGGAAGCGGCTCACCTTGGCCACTCCTCGCCGTCGATGACGTCGTCGTTGTCGTTGACGACCGCGTCGCCGCTCAGGTTTTCTCGAGCTCCGGTTATAGAGGCGCCGCTTGAGCTCTGGCCCTTGACGGCGGCGCGCTCACCCTCCGCGAGAGAGCCGCCGCGTGAGCGAGAAAGAGGGTGAGGAAGAGATAGAATGAAGTTAGGGTTTTCGAGCGCGGCGCGGCGGGGTATTTATACCCGATTTTCACGGGCACCGTCGGATCTTGATCCGACGGTTGGCGGCCAGCGGCGCCCGAATGGGCCGAAAGCGGCCCAGGCGGGATGGTGAAATCTCGGGCCGGGCCCAGGTTGCCTCCTGCGAAAGGCGGCAGGCCATTGGGCTGGGCCGAAAGAGCGGCCGGGCCGCGCGCGTGTGCTACGGTTCACGGTGTGCCGCGCGCGGTTTCGACCCAAAACTCGAAGTTTTTCAGTTTTTTCTTTTTTATTTTTCAGAAGTAATTAAATTGATTATTTTGCTAATTTTAATAGAAATAATTAAAGAAAAATTAGCAAAATTTTGACAGAATAGAAAAGTCCAATAATTGCTTCTGAAAATTAGAGAAATTTTTATTTTTCCGCTGCGCATTTAAATTTTGGTTATTTCATTATTAAATTCGAACCAACGGGAGAATTTAATTTTGAAAAATAGAGAAAATTATAGATAATTATGATTTTGTTATTTTTCTGACCAACGTTGATAATAACAATATTATAATTATTTAATTGACAATTTTATGTATTATTTTTATTTGATGTAGATTTAATGTATAAAATAAAATTGTGTGTCATATTTTTGACCAATATTGAAAATAACACATATAATTTTATTGTTATTATGTTCTCAATTTATTTGATTTATTTTAAGAGATACAACTTGACGAGTTGTATCAAAGAGATCCCCACTCTCAAAAGTGACAACTATAGAGAGTGAAAGAAAAAGATAGACCTAACGTTTATCTTAGCTAAGGTGAACTGGGTTCTCATCACAGCATGTCTCACTGAGTCTGAGGAGCCAGTGAGAAGAGAAAATAAGGCTGAGGCTGCTTGGTAGACTAGATAGAGGGACTATGCTCCTTTAGAGATGTTCTATGACTTTAAGTATAGAAAATGGATCACAGCCAACAAAAAATGTATGGATGTGATAAAGAACACAATTGAGCCTGCTATTATGGGCTCGATTGCAGAGTGTGACACCGTTACAGAGTATCTTGATAAAATAAAGAATCAGTTCACTGGTTCTTCAAAGACATATGCAACACAGCTGATCAAACAGCTTGTGACAGAAAGGTACTCTAGTGGTAACGGTGGCATAAGAGAGCATATACTAAAGATGAGCAACATGGCATCCAAGCTCAAACCAATAGATCTGAGTCTAAAAAATGAGCTCCTTATCCATCTGATTTTTTCTTCTTTTTCAAAAGAAATGAGCTTCTTATCCATTTGATTTTTGCTTCTTTTCTGAAAGAGTTTGACACCTACGTACATAGCAATATGTGTGTAAGAGGAGGACAGAATTAAATCTTCACATGGTGGTTCTGTCAACTATGTGAAAGACAACAAAAAAAATTTTCAACAATCACTCTTCAAAGAATAAGAGAAAAGTCTCTGTCTATCAGCCTCAACAGAACAAATTTGCAGTACATAAGGACCAGTGTCTTCACTGTAAAAAGACAGGACATTATAAGAAGAACTGTCCTAATTACTTAAAGATGATCATGGCAAAGAAAGGTGAGAATATTATTACCTTCATAAACAAATTTTTATATGTGCAATATTCAAAATCTACTTGGTAGATTGACTCTGGAGCAACTGTTTATGTTGCTAATTCATTGCAGGGATTCCGTTCGATGAGAACTACGCAAAGAAGAGAAAGATGTATTAAATTTGCAAATATAGTCCAAGCTGAAGTTGAAGCCGTTGGCGATCTTTCATTAGAGCTAGCTAATGATTTTATTTTTATACTTAGAGACGTTCTCTATGTACCCTCTTTACAGAGGAATTTGATTAGTGTGTCATGTTTGGACAATGATAGTTATGATTGTCATGTTGGAAACGGCAAGTGTGAAATAATGTTTAATAAAAAATGTGTTGGTCTTGCCATATTATAAAATGAGCTTTATTTGTTATCACTACATAATGATGTGAATGTCGTATGCGAGAATGAGAACGTTGCATGCGAGATAAACGAATCCTCGTCCATCAATGAAAATAGAAAACGAAAAAAAATTCTAGATGCGTCGTCGAAATTATAGCACTGTTGTTTAGACCATATTTCGAGGGAGGAATAGAAAGACTAAGTTAAGAATGATATTCTTTATCCACTAGAGTTCTTAGACTTAGAACAATACAGAGAATGCATCAAAGGAAAATATGTAAAAAAAATTAAAAAAGATGCAAAAAGAAGTACAAGAGTTCTACAAATTATTCACACAGATATTTGTGGTCTTTTTACTGTGAAGAGTATAGATGGTTATGACTCGTTCATAATATTCACAGATGATTACTCTCGATATGGATATATTTATCTAATCAAAGAAAGAAATGAACCTTTGATAAATTTAAGATATTTAAGGCTGAAGTTGAAAACCAACACGATTTAAAGATAAAGATAGTCTGATCAGATCATGGAGGGAGTAGTACAGTCGGCATACCCCATATGGTCAAGTTCTTATACTTTTTGCAAGGTTCTTACAGAAGAATAGCATAGTGGCCTAGTATTCTACACCGGACGAACCTCAGCAAAATATAGTAGCTGAAAAACGCAACCATACCTTGATGGATATGGTACGAAGCATGATGAGCTATTTCACATTGTCATTGAGTTTGTGGATGGAAGCGTTAAAAATCGCCATTCATATTCTCAATAGAGTATCTAGTAAATCGGTGCCGAAAATACCATATGAGTTGTGGACAGAGAGAGTTTCCTCATTAAACCACTTACGTCTGTGGGAGAGCCTAGCTGAGACTAAAGTATTTAACCCAAATCTTGAGAAACTAGATCTTAAAACAGTGAGTTACTATTTTATTGGTTCTTAAAACAGTGAGTTACTATTTTATTGGTTAAAACAGACATACAAAGTTTGTAGAAACAAGACACGCTGTTTTCTTAGAGGATAAGATGATGAGGGGGAGTGTAGTAGCTCGAGAGATTGAACTTAAAGAGAAGCGGGCGTATGCGCCCACTCCGATGATTCAAAAGTTATTCTTCTCACTATCGGCTATTGCTACATCGACAGTGCAGGACATTATAGTGCCAGTACCTATATTATTTATTCTGTGATAATAAGGAATGAGAATAAGAAACCTGTTCCTCAGGATCTTATAGAACCCGTTGCCACGGATGAGAGAGAGCAACAACAGCCTCTAACAAAAAATGTACAAAATAAAGAGGCCTCGAGGAGGTCTTAAAGAGTAAGAAGATCAACTATTCCTGATGACTATGAAGTTTATCAGACAAAAGAATTTTAAATAGAGGATAATCTCACCTCATTTAAAGAAGCCATGAGAAGTGAAAACTCTTCAAAATAGCTTGAGGCTATGAAAGAAGAAATGAAGTCTATGAAGGCGAATAAAGTCTGGGACTTAGAAGTAATTCTTAAAGGAGCAAAAACAGTAAGCTGTAAATGGTCTACAAAATAAAACTCGACTCCCAAAGAAATGTAGAAAGATATAAAGCACGACTCATGGCGAAAGGCTTTACTCAAAGAGAAGGGATTGATTACAATGAGACTTTTTCTCCAGTCTTATGTAAAGATTTCTTCAGAATCATAATGGCACTAGTGGCTCATTATGATTTAGAGTTACATCAGATGAATGTAAAAACAGCATTCCTCAATGAAAATTTGGAGGAAAATATTTACATAGTACAACTGAAAGGTTTTATTATAGAAGGAAATGAAAGAATGAGATGTTGTCTAAAGAAATTGATTTATGGATTAAAGCAAGCTTCAATACAATGGTACTTAAAGTTTGACAGTATAATAAAAAAATTTGGGTTTAAAAAAAATATAGAAGACAACTGTGTTTACTCAAAGTTTAAAAATAAAAAATTTATCTTTCTAATCCTGTATGTGAATGATATCCTACTTGCTAGTAGTGACATTAGTCTGCTACTAGAGACAAAGAAGATTTTGTTCTCAAAGTTTGATATAAAAGATCTTGGTGAAGCTTCGTTTGTTTTAGGAATCGAAATTCACCGAGATAAAAACAAAGAGGTATTGAGACTATCACAAAAGGCATACATAAAAAAAGTCTTAAAGAAATATGGTATGCATAAATATAGTTCATCATCTGCATCTATAGCTAAAGACGACAGATATGGGGATTTTCAATGCCCTAGGAACCAGTATGAGATCGATCAAATAAAATCGGTTCTATATGCTTCAGCTGTCGTAAGCTTACAGTATACTCAAGTGTGTACACGCTCTGATTTGACATTTGTTACGGGGTTACTTGACAGATTCCAGAGCAATCCTAAATAGAACATTAGAAATTGATAAAGAAAGTCTTGCGTTATTTGCAAGAAACACAAGGTCTTATGATGACATACAGAAAATCAAGTTCACTCTATATAGTGGGGTACACGGATTTTAATTATGCGAGAGATGATAGAAAGTCTACATCCAGATATATGTTTACTCTCGCTGGAGAAGCTATTTCGTGGAAAAGCTCAAAGCAAACCGTCACTACATCGTCCACAATGTATGCTGAGTTTGTTGCATGTTATGAGGCTACGGACAGGTGAACTGGCTTAAAAAGTTGATACCCGGTTTAAAAGTGGTTAACGACATTCATAGACCACTTAAGTTGTACTGCGATAATGAACCCGTAGTAACGTATGCACACATCAATAAGTCAAGTGGTCCTGCTAAACACATTGACATAAAGTATTATGTTGTGAAAGATAAAGTTCGAGATCAAATCATAAGTCTTGAGCATATAAGTACCGTAAAGATGTTAGCGGATCCGCTAACTAAAGGCTTACCACTCAAAGTGTTCATTGAACACGTTGCCGATATGTGTTTAAAGGAAAGCCTGCGATTTCTGAACTAAAAGATGGCCCAAAAGATTAAAGTAACTATTTCAGAACAGATAAGTGTATTGTAGCTGTTGAATCTATCGGCGAGTGACCATGACGATGAGACAGTTCTATGCATCAATCTGTAATGGAATAAGTAAAGTTGAAAGGATTTAAAGATAAAAGTATAAGTTGAGATCAAAGGGGAAAATGTTAAAAGTTGATCTCTTGTTAGTTGACCAAACGGTCAACTAACCTTGATCCGCACCCTGATCAGGGGCGCCCAGCCGATCCATAGCTGGTGGGCCCCCGTCGCACAGCGCTATAAAAAGAAGAGGTGAGGGCTGGGGCGATACACACGACGAGGTTCGCTGCGCCGCCACAAACCCTACCTATAAACCTTAGACCGATCTTGAGGGTGCGCTGCCAGCGACGGGAATACCCATCACCGCCGCTACACCCTCGGCTTCAACCTCGATGAAGCCCACCGACGACCCTCTCCTCTTCTCCGACCATCGCCGCCCAAGCGCGGACTTCACCGACACAAAAGAGAGATGGCGAGGACTTCTTCCTCGGCGTCGGCCAAACCGGCCACTTAAGGTAAAGAAATACAACCCGCTACTCGATCTGCTCACTGATATAAGAAAGAGTTGATCCATCATGACAAAGGAAAAAACTGCAATGACGGCTAACCTGAAGCAATCCATCAATCAATCTCAAATGTTCCCTAGTTTCTTTCTTTCTCTCTTTCTTTATTTCTTTCTTTTTTTGTTTTTCTTTCTTCTCCCTTTGCTCCCTTCTTGGTGGTTTCATTTGTAAATACAGTTTTTCCTTTTTTTTTCAATCAAAAAACAAATGTTTCGGCCTACAAGAGCCCGTGAATAAACACTTGTGGAAGGGCAAATCGTCTGATACTGCATCAGCATAATCCGCACGAAATTTACAAAAATCATAGGTTAAATAACACATGCAGCAACAAAGGTTCTATTTGTTTTTGCTTTTGGGAGAAGCGATTATCAAAAAATCTGATTATTCCACTATGAAATATTTATCGGTTATCGCTTTTCGATTCTTGTGGTTCAAATCTATGAAGCCGCCTATCAAAAAATCATATTCTTATGGCAATATGCAAAGCATTTAGGTAGGATTCTCCCTCATTTTTACTGATAAGTCGTTTATAAGTGGAAAGAAACAGGAGCAAAATGTGACATCTCAACTGCATTAGACCAGATCTTATAAGATTAATTTTAGTGACATCATAGGATTCTTTTGCACTGAGAGTACGATGACTAGGAGTTTTTTCGTATTGATCTTCGGATCATTATTATGTGCATATCGGGAACGCCAGTCTCAATAACCGCACCAGCCCTTCCAAATTCCAAACGACGTTCTGGCTTGCAAATTGTAGCACCCGTTTGTGCGGCATCGCGGCTATTTAATCAGTGGCGCAACAAACTGAAGAAACCACCGCCCATTTCGTCCTCTCGGCTTCTCCCTCGAAATGGCGGCCGGTTCCTCCAGCTCCAGCACCGCCAACCTCACCGGCCTCATCGACGAATTCTACTTCTCAGCTCTCGGCCACGGTCGAAATGATTCTGACGCTGCAGGCGACGATGAGCTCTTCCCCATATCCGACGAGAAGTACGCCGTGGAGCTCCAGCTGAGGAAGTGATCATGTCCTCCACCACGGCGCGCTCCTCGCTCCCGTCGCATCGCACTAGCAGCACATCTGCCAGCATGGACAACATGTTAGATGAAGTATCATTAATGCTCAACCTCGACAAAGGTAAGTTCACCTCCTACGCCTCATCGTCGTCCCAGGCCACCACCACCACCCTGGTGTTCTGCAAGATATGCATGGACGCCGTGCCGTCCGGCGACGCGCACCGCGCCAGCCGCGGGTGCGGCGCGCACGCGTTCTGCCGCGGCTGCCTCGCGCGCTACCTCGGCGCCAAGATCCAGGACAGGATCGCCGACGTCAGGTGCCCCCGAGGAGAGGTGTGGCGGCGTGATCGATCCGGAGCTCTGCCAGGGCCTGATCCCCGGCGAGGTCTTCCAAGCGGTGGGGCGCCGCGCTGTGCGAGTCCATGGTGCTGGCGGCCAACAAGACGTACTGTCCGTACAAGGACTGCTCGGCGATGATGCTGGTGGACGACTTAGCCGCCGGCGACGTCGAGGAGTCGGAGTGTCCCAGCTGTAGGCGGCTTTTCTGCGCGCGGTGCGGCGTGGCGCCGTGGCACTACGGCGTGAACTGCGCTGACTACGGGAAGCTCGGCGAGGGCAGCGACAGCCGCCGGGAGGACATGCTGCTGCTTCAGATGGCCAAAGGCAAGAAGTGGAAGCGGTGCCCGAAGTGCGATTTCTTCGGAGAGAAACGTGACGGCTGCCTGCACATTACATGCAGGTACGTAAATGTGTTGCCATTAATTTCCTGATCAAATCAAAAGAGAATTTGAAACGTTGCCATGTTTTCTTAGGAATAATATTATATGACACCTGAACTGTTTCATTTTGCGTATGATTCTTGTCTCATATCATCCCTGCAGTCAGTTAGAATTTCCTTTTCACTTTGCAGGTGTGGCTTCGAATTTTGCTATGGATGTGGCCTTAAGTGGGGGATAACTCATTCTACCTGCAGCACAGCTTGAAATGTGATAGATCAATGGAAGCTGACTGGGATTGTAGCGATGTTAAATCATCTCTCCCGGGTTCCTGGAAAACCTAATGTTAAGTAAAAATGTCATCTAATGTATCCCCTGAAGTGTTTGGGCAAAATTGTGTTTGACCAGTGAGAGTAATGATCTGGCTAAGATTTGGATTCCATTTTGAAATTCATATATTTGATCTGAACACCAGATGATTTTCAGGATGACAACGTATCACCGTTGTGTAATTTGTTTTGTTTACTAATTATTCTCGCAGCTGCCATGAGAGGGGAGGCAAGATAGGTCAAAAGACATAGGAATTAGTGCTGGTGTCTATTCTGAAACAAAATATTCAAATAAAAAATACTTTTATGTGTTTCACTAAAAACACCTAATTTAGAATTTCATTCATCCATTTATAGTAATCAGGTGTACCCACCTATCATGTAAACTTCGCACTTACATACCATTATGTGTTGTTTGGCAAATGGGAAATAATAGGTGAGACGGTTTGGATAGATGAAGGTTGAGATTTAACACTAGGATGAATGAATAAGAGTTTCTTTTTCATTCCCACTCTACATTTCTCACTTTCCAAACTGCACCTCATTGACATGTCAACAAGAGATGGAGGGGTAAAAGGCACAGTTACCCTAGATTTTCTTTCTAGACCTTGATCATCTCTTTTGTAGAGGCCATAACACCCAGACGCGGATTTTTTCATGGCCCCATCATGCGGGGGTCCCGGCAGCCATCCAAGGCTCCGCGCGCGACGGCTTGACAGCGACGATGTGTTTTTTGCAGGGGGCCTCTTTGTCAGTGACCGAGAGCCAGCTTCCCCCAGATAAAGGGCGATGTGAAGGTCGCTTTTCTCCATATATAACACCCCCAGACTTGGCACTCAATCAGTAATTTTTTTTTGTTTACCTTTTGAGAGAGGAGAGAGTGCTACTGACTACATTGGGGAAGTTTTTCCATCTCTCATTTCCCCTTCTATCTAAAGCCAACAGAATAGCATCTTTCCTTAAAACATGGAAATATGAATGGTTCGAAAGCTTTCTTAATGAACAAGGATAACATAAAAATTCACTCAAGATCTAGCAAAGTTTATGAATGGCCCATGAACTTTAGTTAGAGACTTAGTTTCATCTATGTTCCCACATGGCTGCCCACGTGGCATGTCATGTTAGCACATGGCATGGCACGACTTGTCAACTTAAATTTTTTTATTTTGAAATTCAAATCAATTTTTCTACCAAATCGTAGTTATATTTTCGAATCTGTTTGAACTATCGTATATCTTATAATTAATGCAACAACACAAGATCCGACGTGTATATTGTAAATTAGATGTGAAAATATTTATACATCCCAGGTTAGTATATTTTGTTTTTTGAAATTTTAAAACCTCAAAAATATTAATTTTCAATTTTTCTATTTCGTTAACACAAAATGGCATTGCCAAAATTATGATTGCTTTAATATTGTTTTGTTAAAAAATGAAAAGGTATATATAAATGTTAAATTATTGATATTGAACATATTAAGATATGTCAAAATTAATGATTTTTTAAATATAAATATAAACAACATATCCATGTATAAATTTTGCATTAATTTAAGAAATATGATGGTTCAAAATGGGCTAAAAAATAATACTGGTTTGAGAAAAATTGATTTGAAATCATATTTTAAAATTGAGGCTGATATTGCATGGTAAGTACTGACATGGCACGTCACATGTGCAGTCAGGTCAGACGAGAAATGAAATTTAGCTTCGAATTTAAGTTGTAACTTTTGAAAGTTGAAGAATAAAATTGAGTTTTTAAACATAGTTGAGAGACTAAAATAGGTATTATCCTGAATTTGGATGATAACCAATTAACTGCAGAACGGCCCTTTAAATCCAAACCAAACCCAAGAGAGATGAAGAGACTCACCTGATCCCGTTCATCATTTCCAAGCAAAAGAAGGCGGGTGGACTCGTTGGGGTTGTAGCCAGCGGAGCCGACGCCAATGGCGGAAGCCGCCCTGGGCCAGAAGGCCACCTGTAGCATCTGCATGGAGTCGATGACGCCCTCGGAATTCCATCGCGGCAACCGAGCCTGCGCACACGCTTTCTGCGGCGCGTGCCTGACGGGCCACGTCCGCGCTAAGGTCGAGTCCACCACCGGCGGCGCCGTCGTGCGGTGCCCCGACGCGTCCTGCGCGGCCGCGCTCGACCCAAAGCTCTGCCGCGGGGCGCTCCCCTCCGACGTGTTCGAGCGGTGGTGCGCCGCGCTCTGCGAAGCGCTGTTCCCGGGCGCGCGGCACACGTACTGCCCGTTCCCTGACTGCTCCGAGCTGATGGTGTCGGACGAAGACGGGAGCGTCGTCACGCAGTCGGAGTGCCAGGTGTGCAGGCGCCTCTTCTGCGCGCGGTGCAGCGCGGCGCCGTGGCACCTGGGCTTGACCTGCGACGAGTACGGCAGGCTCGGGAAGGATGACAGAGGCCGGGAGGACATGATGCTGTTCGAGATGGGCGCTGCGATGAAGTGGAAGCGGTGCCCCAGCTGCCAGTTCATGGTTGAGAAAACTGAAGGATGCCGGCACATAACATGCAGGTAAAAGGAGTTTGAGCTCTTTTGATGCAAGTTTCAACAAACTGATATGATTTCATTCATGTTGCTTATTTGGTTAACTTGATTATTTTAGATTGCGATGATGGTTACGAAATTTTGCAGATGTGGCTTCCACTTTTGCTATGCTTTTGGGACGAACTGGCAGAATGGGTCTCATTCTGGCTGCTGAGTGCATGTGAGATGCTTCTGGGATTACAAACGCAAGGAATGCTATTGCAATGCATATGGTTCGCCTTATTGTCGGATTTTGTTCAGGTGTGAGCATGGCGTTGTTTCTGTAAGATCGCGCCGGCTGGGGCTATCTGCGGCCAGGGTAGTTGTAGCTCTTTTGTATCTCTGTTTCTCCCTCTTACTGAAAAACATATCTTTCATGGAAAAACATTACATAGTATAGCTTTGCAATCCATTTTCATGCTTATGTTCATGATCCATTGTTCGGAGCCAGTGTTTAGGCTTATGTTGTGTGGTCCTTTACAGCTGCAGATTGATGTTCCACTGTTTCCCATTTCGCAATTGATTTGTGCACTTTGTTTGTGCGAATGCTCAAATCAGAGCACAAGTTTCTGCCTATATGACCTCTGTAACCTTACTGGTCAGGGAAATTTAACCCCCATACTGAGCATAATGTATCCTGCATTACCGATTTTATCATTCTTTTCTAAACATATTTAGAAGTCCTTGTCACTGCAACTCATCGAACAAAGGCTTTGTTGCTGTAATCGAAGTGCGAGCGGCGACTATTTGCCCGGCCGGGCATACCAACTGAAGGTCTTTGTTAAAGTAGTGTCACATATGAGCACATATAATCACCTTCTTATAGTCCTTGTCACTGCAACTCATCGAACAAAGGCTTTATTTGGAGCAGTTCACCTCTCTCTTTTTTTGTTTTTGACTAAAATGCTTCTTTCATTTAGCATCATTAAATGACTGTAGTATGTGATATGGAAGAATGGGAGAATTTATAAAATTTCTTTATGCATCGAAGGATATTAGGTCTCTGTTGCCAAAAGAAATAAATATGTTCATATTAGGTCTCTTTTCCATCGCAAAAAAGGTCTCTTTTGAAAAGACATATACAACTTTCACAAGGATCGATTCAATCTCATAGAAAAAGTGTAGAATTCGGGGAAAAAATCATAGGCCCCATTCAATTGCAGAAAAAAAATCTCAAATTCTATATTTTTTTCTTTGGCGTATGAAATTTCTGCATCGTAAAAGAGGCATTGTTCCACGCGCAAGGAATTGTGGTCGTCTCCTAAATACTAGCTCTATAACCCCTTTAACATCTGGGAAGTTCATCGTGTTCCATGCTTCAATTGTTAGACCAAATCTTGTGGTTTATGTGTTTATCATTAGGTGTTGCTAGTTTGGGTCAAATTGTTAGATTTTGTACGTGATCATGTTGCATGGTGTAGTGGCTAACAGTGGCAATGTGACGTGTGTGCAGTTGTGCGCGCATGGAGGACTACAGCCAAGTAAAGTGTTGATAAGTTTGTTAGTCAAACACGGCATGGGTGCTTGGGTGACGGATCAAGCAGCGAGGAGTGGGCGTTGTGGTGATCTGCATGCAGAGAGATGTGCCTCGCATTTCGGAAGGTGATTAGTGGACTCGCCAGGTCAAGGTGAGTGCTTTGCCGAGTCGTGCTGCTAAGGTTGACACCTGCTTGCTTCTGGTGATTAGACGTGAGGTGTAACTGGCGAGTGGGTCGTGCATGCAAAGATTAGTTCAGGTCCTGAATGCGTGCGTGGCCGAAACGTGTGGAGCTGCTGAGTACTGACTTACTAAAGCTATGTTTATTTAAGATTATAATATTATAATTTGCAGAGGCAAACAAATAGATTTGCTTACTTTATCAACTTATTTAATCTTAAGTTTAAATTATTATAACCTGATAAGCTGCTCATGTTATGCTTATTTCAATTATAATCTGCAAAAAAATCCATTACCCATATAATCTGCAAAACAACTATTTATCACCGTCATCCATCTTTAGATTATAATTTACTAGATTATATAATTTAATAAAAAAAACAAATAGGACCTAAGTTCCTGTAATCAGTGTTGTGTGAAAACAAGAGAGAAGTGATCGTGTGCTTTGGCGCTGGTGTGCAGCGCCGTAACAAAAGTGTGCTGTCGTGATTAGTGAGAAATATAGAGAAAAGTGCAGCTCAAAATATCTCTTACATGTGTGCTTTCATAGCTAGTGTACATCTTCTTCCTTCAACCATTGAGCTGTGGTGTGTTTCAACATTAGAGAGTGAGAGAAAAGAGTGAGCTGGGCCAACATTACTTTTGAGAATACCTTTGATTTCTTCTAGGAATTCTGGCAGATTTGTTTGAAACCATTGAATACTTTCAAAAATAGACTATAAAATGTTGTGGGGCTCACAGTTAGGGTTTAAAACACGTGAAAACTGGTGGGTTTTCACGGTTTGACAGTCGATTTTCGGTAGGTTTAAAAATTTCAAATTTTAAAATTTTAAAAAATTAAAAATCCAAAAACTGGTCAAACTGAACGGTAAAAAAAAAACGGATAGAAAACCGCTCAAACTGATTTGATTTCAAATTTAAAAATAATAAACAAAAAAACAAGTGGTAAACCGGTAAAACCGAGCGATTTTCACTCAAAATTTTAATTTTTAAATTTATCCAATTTTCTGAATTTAATATAGCAACTTTTCCAATTTTCGCAAAAACCAGCTTTCGTAATAACTGCAACGGTTTCTAAACGCAGCTCGCAGTGCTTATCATTTCGCCCCCAGCCATCGAGGCGTCGAGCTTCGGCCCCTGACGCCTTGGGCTTGGGAGAAAAGCGGTCGAACTTTCCGCATCCGAACGGAGTCCAAGCAGGAGTGTCCAATTGATCGACTGACCCGGCCGCATGTGATCCTGCCAAAGAAGACTCAGTGCCCTTAAGGAATTCGTCCCCTCCCCGCCCGCCCCTGCTCTCACTTCCGGCGCGGCACGCCAATGGCCGGCGCTGACAGGACGCAGCGGAAGCGGCGGCGCCACCCTCCCTGCAGCATCTGCATGGAGCCCATGGCGCCCTCCGAGGCCCAC